>APFE031131984.1:184061-200103 GCA_000404065.3 Pinus taeda
ATCTAGAGGGAGATCTAAATCTCCAGGAAAACCTACAAAGGTGGTGTGCTGGAAAGCGGAAAGGAAGGGCACTTCAGAAGGGAGTGTAAATCTAAAGCTCCTGATAAAGGAAAGGGATCTGATGATGCTCCTTCTGCAGAGGCGAAAACCACCTCAGATGAAGGTGGGGATGTGTACTTGGCTTCTTCCAGTACACATGTAGATCATGAGGCATGGTTGATTGACTCAGGTGCATCCTTTCACTTCACTCCCCATAGAGAGTGGTTTTGCGAGTATGAGAAATACGATGGTGGTGATGTCTTCTTAGTGGATGATAGGAAGGCTAGAATCATTGGTCTCGGAAAAGTAAAGTTGAAGTTGCAAGGTGGAAGGGTTAGAACACTTCCGGGTGTTCTTCATATTCTTACATTAGCCATAAATCTGATTTCTGTAAGCAAGTTGTATGATGCAGGTGTAAAAACAGTGTTCAAGAAGGATACCTGCAAATGGTTCGGAGAGAACTGGTATTGATGCAATGAATTGGAACTCTGTACAAGCTGCAAGGTAGCACTGTTATTGATGGGTGCAACAATTCTGTGGTTCCTGAAAGTGGAGCAAAAAATATAGTGGCCTCTGAAGAGAAGACCATGTTGTGGCATCAAAGGCTTGGACATATTGGAGAGAAGGGCCTTCAAATACTTCATGGTAAAGGTATGGTAGAAGGTATGAGTAATAGCTCTCTGGATTTTAATTTTTGTAAAAATTGTGTATATGGGAAGCAGAATCGGGTGAGTTTCCCCTCTGGTAGTAAGAGGGTGAAACAAATATTAGAACTTGTGCACAATGATGTGTTTGGACCTATGAAGGTTCCATGACTGGGTAAGTCTATGTACTATGTATCATTTATAGATGACTTATCAAGGAATACGTGGATATATTTCCTTAAGAAGAAATCTGAAGCCTTTGACAGATTTAGAGAATTTAAGGCTGTCATGGAAAATCAAACAGAGAAGAAGATAAAGGTGTTGAGGACAGATAATGGTGGAGTTTTACAACAAGGAATTTGAAGAATTTTATAAAAAGTGTGGTATAGCACGACAGAATACTACTCCATATACACCTCAGCAAAATAAGTTGCAGAAAGAATGAATAAGACGTTGATGGAAAGGGAAAGAAGCATGCTCAATGGTGCCAGGTTAGGACAGGAATTCTGGGCAAAGGCGGTGGATACTGCATGTTACCTAGTCAATAGATCACCTTCATCAGCGTTGGAGGATAAGACTCCTCAAGAGGTATGGACTGGTAAGAAACCCTCTCTTTCACTTTTGAGGGTATTTGGATGTGATACATATGTACATGTTCCAAAGGAGAAATGAACCAAGCTGGTTAGTAAATCTGAAAAGTGCATCTTTATTGGGTATAAGGATCGTTTAAAGGGGTATAAGCTTTGGAACCCAGTCACATAGAAGGTTGTGTACAGTTGAGATGTGGTGTTCAGAGAGGTAAAAGATGTTATTAAACATGAAGTCCAACCAAAGGAACTTGAGAAGATAGATTTTGAGATTAAGGAGGAAGAATCAAACTCTACAACAAAGGAGGAATCAGAAGATGAAGAGCCACAAACTCCGAGTGTGAGAAGATCAGTTCGAGAAAGAAAGCAGCCAGAAAGGTATAGTCCATCTCCTTTTTGTTCAAATTTTGCTTTATCTATTACTGACAATGATCCCAGAACTGTGAAGGAAGAAGTAGATTCAGAGGATGGCAAACTTTGGAAAGAGACTATGGTTGATAAAATGGCATCTTTGCACAAAAATGAGGCTTGGGATCTGGTGGACTTAGTTGGAAGGAAACCCATTGGCATCAAATGGGTGTTCAAGAAGAAGACAAATGCAGAAGGAAAGGTGGAGAAATACAAAGTTCGGTTGGTAGCAAAAGGTTATTCCCAGGTGTCGGGAATTGATTTTGGTGATATTTTTTCTCCTGCTGCCAAGGTAACTTCTATTAGGTTACTTTTATCTGTTGTTGCTGCTTTTTATTTTGAGGTAGAACATATGAATGTGAAGACAGCATTTCTTCACAGGGATCTAGAAGAGGAAATATACATGAAGCAACCTGAAGGCTTTGTGGTGAAGGGTAAGAAAGAACTGATATGCAAGTTAAAGAAGTCTCTATATGGGTTAAAATAGTCACCAAGAATGTGGTATCAAAATTTTGATACATTTATACGAGGACTTGGCTTCACCAAAAGCAAAGCAGATCACTATGTGTATTTTAAATTAATTGGTGGCTGTGTTATTTATCTATTCTTGTATGTGGATGATATGTTGCTGGTTGGAAATGACAAAGAAATTATCTGGGATTTGAAGACCCAATTGTCCTCCAAATTCAACATGAAAGATCTTGGTGCTACAAACTATATTTTGGGCATGGAAATTAAAAGAGATCGGGCAAAGAGGAAGGTCTGGTTAAACCAGAGGAAGTATCAAGACAATACTGCAGACGTTTAATATGTAGGATAGTAAACCAGTGAAGGTTCTTATTCCTATAGGTGTGAGGTTATCTACTTAACAATGTCCCAAGAAACAAGAAGAGGAAGAGAACATGTCCCGTGTTCCATATGCAAGTGCGGTCGGTAGCCTGATGTATGCAATGGCCTGTACTAGACCAGACATTGCACATGCAGTGGGAGTATTGAGCAGGTTTATCTCAAAACTAGGGAAGGAGCATTTGACAGCAGTGAAGCGGCTTTTCAGGTATTTGTGTGGCACTAGTGATTATGGTTTGTGCTACCAAGGAAGATCAGGATTAGACAGAATGTTGGATATTCATGGCTTTGTTGATGCAGACTAGGCTAGAGATCTGGATCAGAGAAGATCTACAAGTGGGTATGTGTTTAACCCATTTGGAGGTGCAGTTAGTTGGATGAGTAAGAAACAATCTGTAGTGGCACTATCAACTACAGAGGAAGAATACATCGCAGCGACTCATGCAAGCAAGGAAGAAATTTGGTTGCAGAGATTATGTTCAAGTATGGGGTTAGTACAGGGAGCTATAAGGATAGACTGTGGCAGCCAAAGTGCAATTTTCTTGGAAAAGAACCCCGCATATCATTCAAAGACAAAGCAGATTGATGTTCAGTATCATTTTGTGAGGGATATGATAGAAGACAAAAAGGTGTTGTTGGTAAAGGTGGAAACTTTGAAGAATACTGCAGATGCATTGACAAAATTTGTGAGCTCTGAGAAGTTCTCTTGGTGTAGAGAGACAATGGGCATTTCAGGGTTGGAAAAATGACTAAGCTCTCTTGTGGCCCCCTGTGGAAAGAAAGCAACAAGTGGGAGAATGTTGGGTTGTGTTATATTCTTTCCATGACTAGCCCACATAGTTAACCAGGGGATTAGAGGGGGGGCGGAGCCCCCTTCATTGCGCTGATTGTATAGTGGAGGGGGGTAACAAGGGGTTTGAGGTGTACCCGTAACCCCACTTTATGGGGTCCGGGGCAGCGCCCCAAAAAATTTTGGTTTTGGACCCTATGTTAGGTTTGGCGGACCCACCTATGGTTTTGTGCATGATTTTCACACATGTTATTTTTGGACGCGATGGTTTTCGGTCCATGGTATTGGATGCGATGGTTTTTTCGGTCCATGGTATTAGATGCTTCGGCATGTATAAATATGTATTGTAACATTGAAAGGAACATAATGAAAAATCAAGCTGGTAGTCCCGGTTTTGGGATCTAGGGGAAAATCTCTATGTATATGTGTTTTATGTGTTATGCTCTCGCATTATTTATTTTCTATGTTTTAGAATTCGTATGCAGGTAATTTCTGTACGGGGTTAAAACCTACATTGAAAAGAGAAAATCTCTATGTGAAATTATCAAAATGTGAATTTGGCAAAACATATTTAAATTATTTGGGTCATCTTGTAGGGGGTGGTGAATTGAAGATAGATCCCTCTAAGGTTGAAGTCATTGTGAACTGGCCTAAAACCAAATTTTCTACAGAAGTTAGGATTTTCCTAGGAGCAGCACAATATTGGAGAAAGTTTATTGCTAACTTTTCCTTGATTTCAGCTCCCTTGCGTGCTTTAATAAGATTGAACAAGGTGTTTCAGTGGGGAGGAAAATAGCAAAAAGCCTTCGACGCCTTGAAAGAAAAAATTAGTACAGTACCAGTACTAGCACTGTCAGATCTTCAACGACCATTTGAGATTGAAACAGGTGCCAATGACTATGCCATGGGAGCAGTGTTGATGCAACATGGTAAACCCATCCGTTATCATTCTGAGACATTTACTTCTACAATGGTTAATTATCCCACATATGATAAAGAATTGTATGCATTAGTACAGAGTGTGAAAAAGTGGAAACATTACCTAATGGGCAAAGAAACAATTATACATACAGATCATCAACCACTTCAATATTTGCACTTACAAACTAAATTGCAGCAATCAAGACACTATAGGTGGATGGGTTTTCTACAGCAGTTTCATCTTGTCATCAGATATAACAAAGGCATACACAATAAGGTTGCAGATATGCTATTAAGACCAATCATAAATGCATCTACTATACTTAAGCATGACTCAGTATTGCATGAAAGCTACATTAAACAATATGCTCAAGATGTAGATTTTAAAGATGTATACGCAACTTTAAGTCAGGGCAAGCAAGTAGAAGAATTGGATTATCATGTTAAGGACCAACTCTTATATCATTTGGGAAAGTTATGCATTCCTCAAACTGAAAGAGTCAACATAATCTAAGAAGCACATACTTCTCTAATATCAGGTCATTTTGGTGTAAATAAAACAGTTGCAAAGGTTCTGTTATTAGCTAAGAAAGCATGAAACAATTTCTAGATATATTAAAGGGTGTACCCTGTGTGCTACAAGCAAACCTAGTAATAGAAAATTAGGCTTGTACACTCCACTTCCAATTCCCTCTCGTCCTTGGGAAAGTGTTTCCATGGACTTTGTTGGGGGATTGCCAAAATCTAGAAAATGTTATGATTATTTATATGTTATTGTGGACAGGTTCAGCAAAATGTGTATTTTAATACCATGTAACAAGCAGATTACAACTGAACAAACAACGAAGTTGTTCTTTCAGCATGTATGGGTTCATTTTGGGTTACCCACTTCTACTGTATCTTATCGAGATTCCTGATTTGTTGGGAAGTTTTGGTCAAGTCTGTGCGAATTGATGGACACCAGATTGAAGAAGAGCACAACATTTCATCCACAAACAGATGGCCAAACAGAAGTGGTTAGCAGGACAGTGATCCAGTTGCTCGAGGGCTATTGCAGCGAGCATCCCAAGCTTTGGGATGAACATTTGTGTTATGTGCAACATGCTTACAACCGTGCCAAACACTCTTCTACACAAAGATCTCCTTTTGAGACTTGATTTGGTTTTACACCAAAGTCTCCCTTGGATTTTGTCTTTAGTAAAGACATAGTAGTTGATGGACATAGTGATGTGGACAAAGAAACCAAGTTCATTAAACAGATCCAAGAAATTCACCAGGCAGTACAGGAATAGCTAGAAAGAAGCCTGGCCAAGTACAAGGCAAGGCATGACAAGCATCGAATTGAGCATAGGTTCCAAGTTGGTGATCAAGTCTTGTTCTACATTAGCAAAGATAGAATGCAAGGTGAAGGTAAGAAGCTGAAACCAATAAGGTATGGGCCTTTCAAGATACTTGAGAAAATTGGTGAAAACACTTTTCACCTTGATTTTCCAGCTTATATGCATATCTATTCAATTGTTAATACAGAGAACTTGAGACTATATGAACCTTTGTTGATTGAAGATCTTAAAGAGCAAAGTCAGTTGCCTTCTATTGATGATATGTTTCCTGAATATCTCAATGAGTTGCAAGAAGACACAGTTATGGACATGAAGGTGAGAACTACGCGCAGAGGGGATGTTGAGTACCCGAGAATCAGACTTAAAGGTTCAAAACCAAGCAGTGCAAGATGGGTAGAGATTGGACAAGTGAGGAAGTTGCATCCTCACTTAATCGATGCTTAAAAACCAACTTTTGGTGGTCCAAAATATTTTTCAGTGGGAAGACGTGATTCAAAATGGATCCTAAAACCCTCTAAGTCTTCAAAAATAAAAAACTATCACAAAAGGATAAACCTTTAAAATGGTGGAAAACATTATCTAGAAAGAAAAACATGAAGAAAAATAAAAAACTGAGCTATCGACGGCTTAAACAACTTTGGATAGGACCCTTCGGATATGGCCGATCAATGGTCCAAATCCGATCGACATATTGCAATCGGCGATGGCAAGCAGAGTCTATCAGGGGGCGACCATATGATAAGTGCGACAGTGATTAGCGTGAGTCAACGAGGACCATGGATCAAGCGCGCAGATCAACGACCCAGGTTAGCTCGCAATATCACATTGACAAAATACAAAGGAGCGCTTACCAACTGCACGGGGACTATGCGATATGCGATTGCGATATATCGTATCGCATTATCGCATCGAAGCAATACAAAGGAGTGGGGTCGATACACTTGTGACTTACAATAACTGGACCTGATGGGGTTTATAAATAAAAATATATATATTTTGAGTTCCGTAAAAAGAATTTTTTCTATGTAAAATCGCAGTTTCATTAAATAAATGAAAATCAAAGGAAATGCGATGAAGCTGGACCTGAAAGGGTTTGTACATGCAGCGATAGATATTTTGAGTTCCGTAACGAGTGGGATTTCGGGCAGGCCTTAGGTGGTAAGCGGTATTAGACGGGCTCTACCCGAGCCCATACATTAGCCGCCATGTGGCTCGGCACCGGAGAGAGAAAACCACCTTTTCGTGCGGGTAACCTCCGTGCGCGTAAGCCACCTGAAAGAAATAATAACCATTGCATCAATGATCACTTGCAATAGCACCCGAAGATGGATCCGAAAGGATTATAGGGTAGAATTGATAATATTTCAGATCCGATAAAAGGCGTTTGGGCAGATTTTTGCAGGTTTTCTGTGTATTCTTTGTGTAAATAGAGAACAGCTATTTTTTGGATTTCAAAGGGCACCGATTGTCCCTTCCATTGCAGAACAAGTGGCCACCATCCCTGAAGATGTTTAGCAATGATTGCTTAACGCTCAGAGGGGATTTGAGCGAACAGAGATTGGGAGCCATAGAGCCCAGAAGAGGAAATGAACAGACAACATCGATTGGCTTAAAAGCCACAGAATGACAGAGACAGAGGGGGCAGTGCCGAGACAGAGAGAAGATAAAGATAGAGAGCGAGAGGGAGATTCTATGTACTCAGTAAGACTTGAGGGATTCAAGCAAAACCCATGTACAGGAAGAGATTATAATTACTGAGTTCTTGAACCCAATCCCTCTGTTTATTTGTTCTTGTTGTGTTGAGACTCAACTTGAGCTCACACTTTTAAAAACTCTGCTCTTGAAGACATAATAGAGAGGTCACCACTGAAAGCTGGACCAGGAGACGTAGCCCAAGAGTTTTGGGTGAACTCCTTGAGTATTTGTTGTGTTATGTGTGTATCTATTTTGTTTTTAATAACTGCTTCAGTGTCTATATTATTCACAATCTTTTCGATCTGTTGCTCGAAGTAATATAGTCAATTCCTCCACATGAGTTTGTAATACCTTAATATTAGTCTAAGATATCATTATCAGATCACTACATCTCCTTGGTCCAGCTTTCATGGCTTGGGCCTCTATATTAGCTCAATGTGGCAAAAATGTTGTTTACAAAGCTCTATGGCTCCTGATACATGCACCAATTTTTTTAGAAGGTCCAAATCAGCCAAAAACACTTCTTTTTTATCTCTATGCTTCTTTCAATTTTTCCTAGGAAACCTTTGCTAAATCTAGAGAGACTCCAATTAAGTCCACCAAAACTGGCAGTTTCCGCCTAATTTGGCGTGCCACCAAATCCACCTCCAACTTAATCTGAATTTTAAGCTTGATTAATTAATGTTTAAAGATATTTAATTTAGCTAAAACGGGATAAGTTTTAAGCACTTCTGCTGGCTCTTGGATGTATGGTTGAGGTCATATGGCGTGGGGGCTAGCCCGCAGGGCTGGCTCCCATCACCCCACCATCGGCAAACATTTATGGCATAAAACAATGTTCGCGACCCTCCTTTCAAGTGCACCCTTGGTGGTCATGGGTTCCATTCACCCTCCCTTCTCTCCTCATATAATTTTGTCGTATTATATATATGAAACTCATAGTTTGGAAACTTTGATTTAATGTGGCCCTTTATGTTTAATATGCCATTTCCAATGCTTCATAAATATATGTGGGTGGATTTGAATCTAATTAATATTAAATTATATATTATTATAATATATAATATAGTATAAAATATAATATAAAATAAAAATTATATATAATATTTAAATAATTAAAAAAATCAACTTCCACCTTAAGATCATTTAGGCAATTTCACCTTCACTTAACTAAACTGGCGAATCCGGAGGTGACACTTGTCACAACCTCATTGGGCGAAATCTGAATAAGATTCCCCTTGCTCACTGGACTGTTCACTACACTGTCATGTCATCATTCTATCCCATTTTGCAATTTTCTTAGTTGTTTAAGAAAACGAACAGTAGGCCTTTTCTCCTTCATCCGGACTCCGTTTTTGACGAAATGAATTGTTTTGTGATCGTCTTGATGAGATGAACGCAGCCATATAGTTTTCGAGCCAATATGAGAATTTGAATTTTGAGCTAAATACTGAACACCTTATCATTTAGCATGTAGCAATGGCCATAAAGTGTAATCTATACTTGCACTCTAACTAGGATTTCCCCAAAAAGGAGCATGTGAGAGATGACATTTAGTACCATTTATGGAGGAAAATATTCCATGATTATCACATAAGGATTCTAGCATAACACACTTGAGACATTCCCCTTAATAGTTAAGATAGAGTTTTATACCTTGGCAATAGAAAAAGTAAGCACTAGATCAATGAGGTCTATATATTCCTTACATCATCAACCATTAAATATGATTATAAGTGGAATTAAAGGAAGCCAACATTGACTTGTTTTTCAGGTAGTGTAGTGCTTAGAATCCAAGGTGTGGAAGCCTTGCAAAATGGCTTCTTCACCCCTAGGGGTCATCAAGATTTCATGATTTAGGTGACGCCCATTTTTTACCATGAGAATGGTGTCCACGACCATCACAATGCCATTGGAAAGAACACTATTCCTTCCACCAGCCTGTCACCTGGGAGCATAGGGTTGGAGTGCATATATCTTTATATACATATAAGCCAAGATTTATTTCACCATAAAAAATTGTTGAGTTGAAGTCCTGGACAATTAGGAAGATATATTGACAATAGATGTTTCATTACTTCAAAGTGTAACCAAGGGCCCAAGAAGATTGGATATAAAGAGTCTAAGCTAACCCCCATAACAAAATTCCAAAGAAAAATTGAGTGCATTAGCGAATTTATTATATCACAACATTAGATGTTATGTGAAGAATATAACCTACTTGGTTTTCTCATAAAACTTAAGAGTTCAACTGTGAAGCTCATTCTCAAACTAATATCTTGGATTCTAAAGGCGTTTTTCAAAAATAGTCTTCCATGATCCAACTTATCCAGTCATGATATAAAATCGTTGTCAAGAAATCATATACAACATGTAATACTAAAATAGGAAACATATCAAAGACATTTATAGATGGAAAGCATCGATTAAAAACAAATGCAAAGACTTATTTTGATGGTTCTACCTGCAACTAAAGAAGGTTGTGTGATTTTCCACTCAATCATAGGATTAATTATGCGTGTTCTTTCCTATAGTTGGACATCCCCTAGCCATGTCATGATACCACTGGGAGGAGGAAGCTTGGAACCTCAAGAAAATTCTTAGATGTGAAATCCACTCTCCTTTACAAGCAAACTAGGGCAACAACCCTCTACAAATCAGGCCAAGACTTCCACGAATTGTCCAAATACCTCATTAACTAGTTGTAGCTACATAACAGAGTCCCTTCTCTACCAGTGTAGTCCCTCAGTGACCTCCCCTCTTAGTGTCGCCTATCTAATCTAGCCCACATCAAATTTGCAAACCCCTTCTTCCTAGTTCAGGTTTGTGTTTTCTAACCAAAATTAGTAGTCAAATTCAAAATTTATCATGCCTAAAGACTAAAAAATGTTTCCCATTTAGATTCAATACTATTTGGGGATGAATTTTGTCTGCCCTAGGATGTTCTATTTTCCAATAATCACCAACATAAAACCCACTTGTGGATCATCTCATTTTTCACTTACAATGTTCTCTACTCTCTACAAACTCTTCTCCTTCAATTCTCAGTTGTTGAGCACCCTCTACACTCTAAAAGTTGGCTTCTTCAACACCCATGTGCATTCCCTACCTCTCAACTAAGGAAAACTTGTGATATTCTTACCTCTATTAGTGGATTTTCTGGGTCAAAGGATAGCAATCGAGATAAGTGTTTGTTGTACCCTACTCTGGGCATTTTCAATTGCCCATTTAGTGTCCATACCTCCATAACTATGGTTGATTGGCTGCCAAATGACCCTGGTCCCTTCAATAAATGATTTTGGGAAAGTGGGAAAGAGCGAGATAATTTTAAATTCAAATTCTTAGCATTTTGGTGATATGGTTTTTTGGCTATGTTAGTTTTCTTAATAGATTTACCAACCCTCTCATTTATTTCACTCATGGTATCATTACTAGTATTGGTACTTCACCCTTCAGTCAATTGGTCGATGATTTTCTTTTTTTTTATTAACTACTAAAATACATTTACATCGTTTAATATTAGTCCATCATAATTCAAAAATCATAAAAGTATATGTATTGCCATTTATAATAACACTAAGTTATAATTATGATTATAAACTAAAAGAAAACAAGATTTTTCTAAATTCAGGCTTATGTGATCCATATTATATTAAGAAGAGTCTTCTCGATGGAAATCACATAGGAGAAAACAAGATGTTGCATAGTCTTCCTTCTTATTGACTATCTTTATCTATTTCCCTTTCCCCTCCTTTAAATGATAAATGAAAAAATTGTTCCCCTTCCCATCAAAATTAACTACCCATAAAAATAATAAAAACAAATAAGAATTAAGAAGTAATAACTCTTAATATGAGCAAGTATCTAAATTAAGAATCACACTCTAACACTTCAAAGGATTTTCTAACAATCAAACCCTACTCTTAAGAATCCCCTTATGTTTCTTTCTTCGTTTCTCACCTACCTATCGTAAATTTTAAATATTGTACATAACTACTAACATATATATATACCACTAAATTTGCTTTTAAATTATTTATAATATTACTAACCATGTTTTATTTTCAAAATTGTTCCCCTTCCCATCAAAATTAATTGCCCATAAAAATAATAAAAACAAATAAGAATTAAGAAGTAATAACTCTTAATATGTGTGAGTATCTAAATTAACGCTTCATAGGATTTTCTAACAATCAAACCCTACTCTTAAGAATCCCCTTATGTTTCTTTCTTCGTTTCTCACCTACCTATCATAAATTTTAAATATTGTACATAACTACTAACTCAACTATATATATATATCACTTAATTTGCTTTTAAATTATCTATAATATTACTAACCATGTTTTATTTTCACCTTTTGAGGATATTATTAGGTTGTTAACTTAATTTTCTTTTAAATTATGTATAATATGACCAACCATGTTTTATTTTCACTTTTTAGGACATTATTAAGATGTTAACTTTTACAGGAGGTATAACTTAGTTTAACATATATATATATATATCATGGTGAATTTTAATTTGTTAGATTAAATCTGGGGAAGCTAAAGATCGAACCTAGTGGTTGTCATTATAACAACAAGAGTATATCCAACATCCATGAGCTAGATATACCATAAATTTATAACTTAGCAAGAGTTGAGACTCCACGAGCGTGGGGGAGCCTACTCCTTCAACCTTATCACAATGGGCCAAAGATGTCCCATTGTGGGATTTGAAACCAGATTGAGGGGATAACATCTCATTGTGTCAACCACTCGATCGCCCCACAAGGAGACATTATCCTTATGGAATTTTAATTTCCTGCAAATTACCTAAAAACTTTCCCTTGTATTTCAACTACTTGTGGTTGAGAGGTAGTGCCATGTCACTATCCCATCATCCCCTGGGTTCTCATAGTCTTAGTATTAACTTAGTAGGGATGCTTTTTTTAAATTGGTTAATATTTCACCCTTTTCTATGGAAATGGTATTCTCATTTGTCATGTGTAAGCATCATATGTAATTTATCTGACAATCAAATAGTTATGGTATTAGCATCCTTCATTGACATATTAGTTTAATGAAGGTGTTTTTCTTTTGTAGTTAATTTTTTTTAAAGAGTATTTGTCCTTTCCCATTCTCATTAGTTTAGGTAAGAGGAATCCATCTCCCTGTCTATCTTCCAAGTATAACTTGACATGATTATCTATCTTTTAGGCATAACCATTGTATGTAATTTATCTAACAATCAAAGAGTTATATTATTCTTATCCTTCCTCAACACAATATAATGAAGATATTTTTCTTTTTTACTTCATATTTTTTTAAGTGTATTTGTCCTTTTCACTTCCCTTTAGTAGGTGTGATGTCCCCTCTAATTAATTTCACCCAGTCGCTACACCAATTTTGTAATATTTTCTAAGTTATGTTAATTTTGATATTATGGGTGCTCAACTTAGGAAAAGTGGGTTAGGAGGAACCCACTTGCATAATATGGGGCCCCAACATAAGAGAAGAGGGGCAAATCAAACTCTTAGTGGATGGTGGGGGCCACCCCAAAAGAGAATACATACCCCTTGGAACAATTCGCACTTTTGGAGGGAGAAAGTAGAGAGCGGGTCAATGCATGGGGCCCACATGGAGAAAGGGGAGCTAAAGGATAAATAGGAGGAACATGCATCATGTTGGGGCTTTTGAACCTTTAATTAACAAACTCACCTAGTACGCTTGAGTTGTTGAGCAAGGTCTACAAACACTTGAGTTGTTGAGCCAAGTCTACATGTGTTGTTCAGCACACAAGATCTTCAAGCAGAGATATCAACTCCTTTTTTGATGGACTTCAAGTGCCACCCGGGGGGGTCATTGTTCCATCAAGGAGTTGTTCCAGAGGGCTTTCTACTAGTGAACTCATGTTTTCTGGAGCAGGTTAGGTGCAAAAAAGGGACCACGAACTCGTGAGGGAAGCGAGCTACAGGGAAACACTATTTCTGGGAAATTATGATCATATTCCCTCAAGGTTTAACAACATTTTTATAGAGGTTTAACAAGAGGCTAGAAGGGCTACATTTCAGGCCGAATTTCCTTCTTATAGGCTAGTGCATAGGAGATTGGACTGGACATGCATAGTCATTGGTTGAGGTCATACATGGTGAGGGTTTGATCCAAAATTTTCGGGTTGGGTTAGCTTGGGGACATAAGGAGAATTTTGGGGGAGATTACTCGACATTTTGGAGGCCTTTGGCAACAATATTTCCTAGTGGGTCTATCGTGTACCTAGGGGGGATAATATGGGGTACAAAGAGAGGTACCCAAGGCAATAATGTAATAATGGGATGGGCCATAGTAATAAATAAGGTGGTTAACCCATATCATGTAAGGGACCACAAGTAGTTAGTAATAATGTAATGGGCCCATGGTATTAGATAGATGGTATTTAGGGAACCATGGTATTGTATGTATGAGGCCTATATAGAGGCTAGAAACTCCCCATTGAGAGATGTCCAGGATTATTGTATGAACAGGCATACGGCTTGTGGAGTGCTCTCCTTCCTTAAGGAGTGAATGTATGGTGTTGCCCTACCTTAAGGGTTTGATCAGTAAAGAAGCATTTCTATATTCATATCTACTTATTCTTGGGTTTATCTCTATTATCTTATATTTTTGGGTTAGATCTATAACAAATGGTATCAGAGCTATAACAAGTGGTATCATAGCACTTTCTTGGGCAAAAGTGGAGAATCTTTTTTTTTTTTAATTTTTGCAGGAATTTTCTGGGGCGGCGAGTTTGCAGATCAGATCTGTACATTTTGGGGCAAAATCTGCAAAATCTAATTGTATATTTGGATTCTTTGTGAGAAATACCCGATTTCAAAAAACAAAAATTGGCCGAAATGAACTCCGAATGAAGAAGATATCGCTGATCTAAAAATCAATGGGGTTGCAAACATTTTTCGTGGCAACGAGTTTGTGGCACAGATCTATATGTTTTGGGGCAAAATCTGCAAAATCTAATTGCATATCTGGATTCTTTGTGAAAAATACCTGATTTCAAAAAAAAAAAAGAAAAAAAATCAGCCGAATCAGAGTCCAGATGAAGGAGATATTGTTGATCTAAAAATCAGTGGTGTTGCAGACATTTTTTTCGGGGCAGCGAGTTTGTGGCGCAGATCTGTACGTTTTGGGGCAAAATCTAATTGCAGATCTGGATTCTTTGTGAAAAAATACCTGATTTCAAAAAAAAAATCAGTTGAATCGGAGTCCGGATGAGGGAGATATTATTGATTTAAAATCAACTATTTTTTTCAGAATTTTTAGTGACGGCGGGAGAGTTGCAGTGCGGATCTAAAATTCCAGTGCCTAGATCGGGATTTCTAGCACATGGAAAGATGCAAATGGTCATTCCATTTCCGAAAATATGTCATAATAAAGATTCTGAGCAATATTGACTAAATTGCGACCACTCTTAATTTTCGCCAAGTAAGTGAATTTTTTTCAAAACCCTCTTCATGGCAGTTCGATCTTTTACAGGGAAAGATAATGGTACTACTACTGAAGAATTCATAAAAGATTTTAAGAAAAACCATCCAAAATATTGGAAAAGTTTCTTATGGCTTCATTTGAAAAAAGAGGCTGCCATATGGTGGAACTCACTCGGCATCAAACAGTTGTCCAAATTTTTGGATGAAGAATTTGAAGAAATCCTTATGGACAAATGGTCTTGTGCTAGAAAAAAGAATGAGAAACGTAAGGGGTTATTTTTTACTGGTGTCTCCTTATTGCAGGTTCGTGGATTGATTCAGAAGGAGAAAATCATTGTGTCTATAAATCCGAGTTGCAAGCAAAATCTCATAAATGTCAACTTGGCAAAAAAATTGCAAGTGCCAGCAAAACACATTGAAAACACACAGGTTGATGATGAGGATGTTCAAGTTTATAAGGATTTGAAGCTTTCTATGGATAAGTATGTGTTGCATGGTGATTTTTATACTTCAGATATGGATAACATGGATGTTGTTTAGGGATATCCTTGGATGGAATCCGTGGGTACTATTAATATTAATATGCAGAAAAAATTCTTGAAGCTCTGGTATAAAAAGAATAAAATTAAATTGCAGGATATTTCCATTAAGACCCAAGCAGAGACTATGGAGGCAGAAGTACAAATCTCTAATGACACTTACACATCATATGATGAGCATGGTCGACAATCAAACACAAATAGAGGTTGAAGCAGAAAAAGTTACATGTGCTGACACATCAAATGAGGGCTCAGTGGTTGAAGTAATATTGGAAGATAAGACACCACAACATGCACCAGATACCAATCAGGCTCCATTAGGTGGTGAATTAAAGAAAGATACATCATTGGTTAACACTTCAGCCTATCACCATCCACATCACCCCGCAAGAAAACAACCAACAAGATGGCAACAAATTAGCCACAAGGACAACAACCCTCGCGTGACAGATAGAGAGGAGCGAAGATCCACCTACTACACACCAACACAAAAGAGCTGCCAAGGTCAACTCCCATCTCAAGCGAGCGAGGCACTAGCGAGATCGAGGGTTCACTTTTCTCTTTGATGGCTAGATGCACGTGCATGGTACCAGTGGACTACTCTTTTGAGTCAATCTTATTACTTGTGTTCTTCCCATGTTTCGGGGACGAAACATGTTAAGGGGGTGGAATGTAGTGTACCTAGGTGGGGATAATATGGGGTACAAAGGGAGGTACCCAAGGGAATAATGTAATAATGGGATGGGCCATAGTAATAAATAAGGTGGTTAA
>APFE031131984.1:206371-220001 GCA_000404065.3 Pinus taeda
TTAGGGAATTGCACACCTCTCCCTTAGGAGGGCACTCAGGATTTCTAAAAACTTACCACAGGGTTAAGAAGGAATATTTTTGGGATGGCCTTAAATCGAATATTCAAAAGTTTGTGGCGGAATGTTTGGTTTGCCAACAAAATAAAGTTGAAACAATTAAGAGCCCGGGTCAATTACAACCTTTATCCATTCCAAGCCAACATTGGGAGGAAGCTCCAATGGATTTTATCACAAGTTCACCCAAGTCCGAAGGAAATAGTGTTATCATGGTGGTATTTGACAGACTTACCAAGTGTGCACACTTTTGTGCATTATCTCATCCATTTAAATTGAGTACAATTTCTACTGCATTTATGGAAACAATTCAAAAGCTACATGGAAACCCAAATATTATTGTAAGTGACAGAGATCCCATTTTCACTGGAAATTTTTGGACATAATTATTTTCTTGTCTTGGAACTCAGTGAGCTCATAGCTCATCTTATCATCCTCAATCTAATGGGAAAACTGAGATAGTAAACAAATGTTTGGAAGGAAATCTTCGTTGCTTTATATCTGATAGACAAACACAATGGGTCAAATGGTTGCCTCTGGCTGAATGGTGGTATAACACTTCCTTCCATACTGCAACAAAAACGACCCCATTTTTGGCACTTTATGGATATCATCCACCATCCATCACATCATACTTAAGAGAAAATTCTAAGGTTCAAGCAGTGGAAGATCACATCAAACATCAACAACAAGTTCTCCAACTCTTAAAGGATAAACTCACCTTGGCGCAGAATAAAATGAAACAGCAAGCAGATCAACATCGCAGCGAAAGAAGTTTTGATGTAGGTGATTGGGTATTCCTAGGCTACAACCATATAAACAAATGTCCCTCAAGAAAGCTAAGAAGGATAATAAATTATCACCAAAGTATTATGGTCTGTATAAGGTGTTGCAAAAGATAGGTATTATGGCATACAAATTGGAGCTTCCTACAGCTTCCCGAGTGCACCTAGTTTTCCATGTTTCATGCTTAAAGAAGGTTATAGGAGACAAGCTCCCAATTCAAACAATATTGCCAGAACTTGATGAGGAAGGAAAAATCATATTGGAATCTAAAGCAGTTGAAGAGACAAGAACTCGACAGCTACGAAATCGATCAATTTCAGAGTATCTCATCAAGTTGAAGAACTTACCCGTTGAAGATTCCACATGGGAGGATGAGAATTTTATACAGAAGCATCCAGAACTACTCAAGCGTTGAGGACAACATTTTTTTGAAGGATAGGAGCATGTTAGGTCCCTATAATACTGGTGATTTCCCCATTACTATTATCATTGTATCCCTTATTGTTATTGTTGTGCCTCTATTGTCCCCATCTTATTATTATTGTGCCCCATAGAAGCCCACTATTGTTATTTTTGCGCCCTTATATTATTATTGTTAGGTCGACTTTGGTTATATTTTGACCCCTTAGACTCCTATATATAGAAAGGAGGTTTTTTCATTTGTATCATCCAAGAATTGTTCACTTGTGTAATGTAAAGGAGGTTTCCCCTCGAAGAGGCTTAATTCTAAGGTGTTTATCTCTCTTTTCTATCTTATTGTGTGTTGATTTCATAACACATGTAGAGGTTGAAGGAGAAGCACTTTCTAGCATCCAAACATCATCTCTCCTCACCTGGGACTTGTCTAGCTTTCTTTTGCAAGCCCAGGTGCACCTACTCCATGCTTATATTGTAATCTCCTTGGTTTATAATAAAATGGCTAAGCTACTGTGCAATTTCGGGGAATTTACTGGTGTTTAATTGCATATGATGTTTTTTGTGTGATTTTCACTATTAATTTCATCTAGGAATATTACAGTAGGTAAGAGGAATCCATTTCACTATCTATCTTCCAGGGATAACTTGAGAGAAAATTACCTTGCCTGCAAGGCACCCACAATAATTAGTATGGGAAATGAAGATTTCTTAAACAACTTAACATCCATGCTTCTCTATAACCATCCATCTTCCTTTCTAAGTCCACTAATCATTCCCCCATAACTAATGTTACTCATTTTCAAGTTTGTGTATTGATCTCAAACATGAAGATTATAGCATTCAAAAACTTTAGTGGTGCTTGAAAATGAGAAAAGTGGGTGTAAATGGCAAACAATTTCCGTGAATATGGAGGAGAGGGAAGAATTCATGTGATGGTGGGGGAACATATTCCATGGGATGGAGGACTCTTACATTTCCCCATGATAATTGTACCCAACCCATACCTTCATAATTATGTGAAGTGGACTTCCTCACCAACCATTGAATGCATTCAATGCTAGCTTCTAAGTCAATGGTGGTGGATGAGATTTAAAAAGGCACATGATAAAAATATAAGAGTTCATAGAAAATATAGAATTACTCTTCCCTAACCCCTTTCCTCTTCCCCTCCATAGGACTCGTAACACCTCTCGTGCTCTTTGCAACCATCTTGGACCTTATATCAATTTTCTATGAAAATATATACATATTTGACATAACATATAAGGCTTACCTCTCATAAATGAAAAATATAATTATTATGATTACATGTTAAGCCATTCCTTAGTTAGGCCTTGACCTTGAATATTACACTGAGATTCCATACAATATTTACATCATTTGCACATATAGTCATTGAGCAAGAGGCGCTCTTCGACCTAGTATGGAAGGGATGTTGTAATGTCCTACCAATGGTTTTTCCAGTTGTATTATTATGTAAGAAATCTCTCTCATAAATGAAAAATATAATTATTATGATTACATGTCGATCCATTCATTAGTTAGGCCTTGACCTTGAATATTACACTCAGATTCCATACAAACAATATTTCAAGCGCCGAGAGGGATCAAATATCTTTTCACTATAAAAAAGGTTTTCACCTCAAGAGATTTGATCCAGAGTTAATATGAATCTAGGTTGGTTTATTTAAGTTTGTATGACTTGGCTTTCTTCAATTTTAATGGCGTCTGCTACGAGCAAACAGAGGGCACGACCATGATTTCCTCCCTCTCTCCTGTTGTAGCCAACATTCGTATGAAGCACTTTGAAACCTTAGCCCTTGAAAGCTTCCACTGAAAACCTAAATTATGGAAGTGTTTTATCAATGACTTCTTTGTGATTTGGTCCCATGGAATGTCGGAACTCCAAGTCTTCCTTGTCCATCTTAATCTTATTTCTCCCCACATCCAATTCACCATGGAATTTGAAGTTAACCAATTTGTCCCCTTTCTTGATGTCCTTGTCTCTTGCCTCCTTGATGACTCTCTTACCCACTAAGTCTATTGGAAAAAGGCTCTTAACGAGAGATACCTCCATGCCCATTCTCCCTGTCAACCCTCTCAAAAAATCGTTGTCCTTAAAACCCTTGCCACTCATGCCATTCGAATTTCTTCCTCTCAATTTTTTTCCTTTGAAAATGCCCATCTCACCAAATATCTTAAAGCCAATGGTTACTCCTCATCCCAAATTAATAAGGCTTTTTGCTCTGCTCTCCACTCTAAACCTAAGAACCCTTCCATAAATCCTCCCATAGCCAAAATCTCCCTTTCCTGAATTCAAGGGGTTACCAATAATATTTCCAAAATCCTTTCAAAAAGGAATATCTAAACCTTATTCAAACCCCACACCATCCTTATCCAACTCTTTAGGTCAGCCAATGACAATAATGACCCTATGCTGGGCCCCAGAGTCTACGAGATCCATTGTTCCTGTGGGATGCCTTACATAAGACACACTGGGAGATCCTTCCATGCCCAACTTAAAGAACACATGGCTAACACTTACCATAACTGAATATCCAACTAACCATTGTTGAACATTCCCACAAAACTAAACATCTTATTTGTTTTGTCAAAACCAAAATCCTAGTCTTTGCCCCCTTCCACTTGAACCGAATCATTAAGGAAGCTCTCGAAATCAAAAAACACCACAACAACTTTAATCGAGAAGATGGATATAAGTTAAGCCACTCTTGGAAGCCCACTATCCATTTTTTTGTCCTACAAGCCTTATTCCCCTAGCTCTAGTGATTGTAACCCTTTCCCCTTGAATCCCTTCCTTTCCTTATTATTTTTAAATATTTCCCTCAAATTTATTTAATTTTACCTTAAACTTGGTTAATTAATCGTATCCCAAATAAAAATCAAATTAAATTAAAAATAATCTATAACGCTAATTAAACCCTAAATCCATTCTACCCATAATATTTCTACTTATTTTGATTCCATCTTAATCTATCTTATTACTTCATGATTTGAACGTGTATTAACCTATTTTTATAGGTCATAATTTTTTCATTATTCTCACCAATTTTTATCCCCTTTTATCCAATAATCTAATTATTTTATACAAATAATAAACCCTATATAATTTTAATATCATTTTTATGCTTTCCATTCCCTTCATAATTAATTTCCCGTCTCTTTACTATTAATTTATTATTTAATTATAAGTTAGATTCTATCTAATATTTTATATTAATAAATAATTAACTTAGTTGTTATTATTTAATTAAATTCTATCCATATTTTATTATAATAATTAACTATTCTAATTATTCCTTTCACCATTTCAATGATATCTCAATCTATTTTCTCGTGAATCTTTTAATTATTGATTTAGTTTTTATATTTTAATTTAGTTTTATTTATTATTCTACTTATTTTATTCTTTTCGTTTTTTTTTTTTTAAATTATTAATTAATATATCTTTAACATTCTCATTCTTCTCATATTTCTTAATAGTCATATCTGTCTTTGCACTTTTAGTATTAATATTTTTAGTTTTTGTCATTGAAGATGAGTGAAATGTTCGCTAATGTTCACTAGAAACAACATTAGACACTTCAATAACAACACGCGATGTTTAAAAAAAACCTCTCAACATAAACTCATATATACTACAATCTAAAATATAATCGAAATATTACATATTTGGTAGAAATATAATATATCCTACTAAAATAATGATTAATTAATTATGAGATAAATATATCTATATATCCTCGTTACGCTTAGGATCATTGTGGAGGAATGTCGCAATGATAAACCCAATCTCTTTTGTTGCTTTGTGGACTTTAGAAAGGTTTTCGATACGGTTCCTGAAAACAACCTATGGAATAGATTAGAAGAGCTAAAAGTTCCTTTCGAGTTGAGAGTTATCGCTATAAGGTTATACGATAATGTAATTGCCATGTTAAAAAGCAATGAGGGGTGGTCGAAAGATATTAAGTGTAATATCGGAGTTAAACAAAGTTGCCCCCTCTCCTCTACCCTATTTAGCATTTACATCGACAAGCTAGAAAGTTGTTTAGCGGAAGCAGGGTGTGCTGCACGATCTTAGTTGGGACAGTCATCATCCTTCTTCTCTATGCTAACAATATTGTTCTTCTCGCAAGGTGCCCATCTGATTTTCATAAGCAGCGTAAACTCCTTAAGGATTTCTGCTCTACCATGGGTATGACTGTTAACACTGACAAAACAAAAGTTATGGTTATCAAATCCAAGAAGGACACTTACGCTAATTTTATGTATGACAATAGTAACTTGGAGGAAGTGTCTTCTTACAAGTACCTAGGAATTGATAATCATCACAAGCTCAACTGGAAATATAACATTGAGAAAAGAATTAATGGTCGATGGAAAGCTTATTTTGGTCTTGAAAATAATTGTAAAACGACAAACCTCATAATGTGGGATAGAAAGAAGTTCCTCTTGGAAACTTTAGTCACTCCTGTTATCTTATATGGATGTGAGGTTTGGGGTTGCAGCATCTCTAGAGAATCCCAGAGAAAGATTGAGCAAATCCAGAAGCGTTTTATAACGTATAACCTCAAAATTAAAAGGAATACACCCTATCTTATTCTACTTATAGAAGTGAGTCTTTCCCCTATCAAGAGCCTAGCTATGACTAGGCTTCTGTTGTACAAACACAAACTCAATAACATAGGAGACCGTAGACTTCCTAAGCTAGCTTTAAATTCAAGCCAAAACCACCTAAGGTTCAAACGAGATTGGTATAAAGACACCAAGGCCTGGTTAAACCATTGGGAGTTCGACGAGAATGTCGCATTGCAAAACATTAATAACATTACAAATATTGTTACTTCTAAGTTCAAAGAAAAAATGTGGTGTGAAAAAGATTTAGTAGCTAAAAGAAAATTAAGATATTATAAGGAGGTCATCAACCCCACCCTAGAAGATCAAAAATATATCTCTGTTTTAACTAGCTCAAAGAAGAAAATTAATATAGCCAAGATTAGAACGAACTCTCATGAGCTCCATAGTGAAACTAGTCGTTGGGCAATTCTTAAAACACCATGGATGGAAAGGACCTCTCATCTTTGTGAGAATATGAACATCGAGGATGAAAATCACTTCCTCTTAGAGTGCCCCGCGTACAACCACATTAGATCTCAGTTTCATAATCTTTGTTACAATAGTGGCCTTCCCAGCATTTTACGATGTCAAAATTATAGTGAGCTCGAGAGGCTTCTCTCCAAGATTAAATATAAGAATAAAATCTTAAATCAAACTAAATAATTTATTTTTAGGCCGATAGGCCTTTCTTTTGAAAGGGACCTTCGTCGTCCCTTTCATTCTCCCGTTGACACGTGGCGTCGGGTCCTCTTCATCTTCGTGTTGACAGCTGGCGTCGGCGGCATTTTCCGCAACCGCCAATACAGCTGTTGTTTCACGCAGCTCTGTGTCTGGGTCCTCATCGTGGTCTTCTTCGCGAGCGGCCTGTGTCTGGGTCCTCATCGTGGTCTTCTTCGCGAGCGGCCTGGTGTGCCTGGAGGACGTGACCTTCATCCTGCTTTCCTCTGTCTACATCTTCATAGTCTCCAAGGTGGCCTTCCCCGACACATCGGCCGTCGCGAGTTCGAGCTTACGGGAAGACCCGGCTGTTCACACTGTACGTGGGGACCGGGGGCGTGGTTGGGTTCTTGCTCCCGCTCGCGTACATCTTCGGCGGTTTCGTGGAGGGCGACAAAAAGGGTGTGGAGGCTGCGGGCCCGCATGTGTATTTGCTCTCGTGCCAGGTCTTCTTGGAGGGTTTGTCTTACGCACTGGAGTTCTCTCTCCCAGGCAGGGCAATGGTGCCGGTTTTCTACAACACCAAGCGGATCTTCACCATTCTCGACTGGCTCCGGGCTGATTTCTGGAAACAGACGGCGGATCTGGATTTGCCCTCTTTTTCCTCCTCCTCGGCCGCTGTTCTGTGGCTCCGCTTCGGCTGGGGGCTGGCGGTGGCCAATCTTGTGTTCTGGTCTTTCAATCTCTTCTGCTTTCTCTTCCCCGTGTATCTGCCCAAGGCCTTCAGGATTTATCATCAGAAAAAGACCACCGACGCCATTGCCAAGGAAGAATAGAATAGCAGAGGAATTGGCTTCGGCTCGCTTGGTGTATTTGATCGCTTCCGGGTTTGAACCATTGACCTCTGTACAGTTTTATCTGCCAAATAATAGGCCTCTATTTCGAAATATTACACCTCTGTACAGTTTTCTCCAATACGTGTAGATGTTTTCATTCGTTTTAATGTGTATGGGATCGATATCTAAAGAATAAAATTGTTATATCTTTCAAATTTTCTGTTTCTGTGACTGTTTCTTGGCGGGCTTTTTAGTGGGATAATCGATGTTGAAAATCTCTGCAATATCCTGCGAACTCCATCCTGCTTTTCTCAGAGAATTTGACATCAAATCCGCTTTCAGTAACAGCCCTTCTAAAATTGTCTGACTGTCCAAATATATCTCTTCAGTGTCCGAGGAAGGAGAGGACGAGCCCTGAATCATGTCATTTATATCTTGTTCCTTCCAACCGCCATTTCTGAGCAGAGTTGCCAGCTCCTCTAAGTAGTCTATCAACCATCTCGGCATGCAGAAATTAGAATCACAACCGCCATTATTGCATTCCCCTTCATTGGCTGAATCTAAATCTAAATCAAAATGAGCCTCTGTTTTGGAGTAAGAAAAGAATTGTTCAGGAGATGAGATGTGGGAAGAAGAATTGGACCTCTTTTCGGCCAAATCACTCCAAAATTCTATCCACCTTGGAGACTTCGAGGGCCAAGGGGATGGCACAGCTGCTAAATTGGCGAGTAACTTGTCAGAAAGAATCTTGCCCTGGAACTGGACATTGCATTTAAATTTGGGGGAATTGTAACCGCTACTACCAAGGAACGAGTGCCTGTCAGACACAGAGATGCTCCTCCTGGGCCACTCTGAAAAACTCTTGTTGGTGTAAACAACATCACAGCATTTAGCTAAGGAATCCAGATTTCTACCCCATGCCTCAATGCTCCTGCTGGATTTGTCGTCCTCCAATTTGGCAGAAATCTGCTCAAATTCAGCCCCACTGGCTCTCCTCCTGTGAAAACCCACCGACCTATCCCTCCTCAAGCCATCATGGGCATGTCTGAAACTCTCTGAGAAATCCAAGGGCTCATGGAGACCGAAAGCCTCTCTCTCAAAGAAATCACCCAGGTCAAACCCACAGCAAAACACATCGCTCTTATAAACAAAAAACACAGGATTGCCTGCAAGATCGGGAGACGAGGGAATATAGCAATGGCCATACAAGGGAACCAAGAGAGGCACCTTTTTCAAGTTGGCCCTCGCAATTTCAACTGCGTTTTCTGTGTCCCGAGGCCTTTGACCCCAGTGCTTGCACCAGAATCGACCCTGAGCCACCTCATACGAAATCCCAACAATGGGCAGGTTGAGTCTCATGCGCAGCTGCTGAGACCCACCCGACCTCCAATCAGGAAACCCGACTCCCGCAGGAACACCCTGCTGCAAAACAGCCTTTAAATCTGGAGGAAAAGTGAATCCAAAAGCAGCTTCAATCCTCACGAATTCTTCATCTGACAGGCCCTTCTCAATGGGGACTTTGTGCTTGGTCTTCAGATGCTGAATGGCCTTCCCTGCAAAAACAGAGAAGGAATCCAGTCCCTTATGAAGAGGCCCTGTTTTGGTAGGATTGTGGACCTTGTTAGCCCTGGCAGATAACCTCCTCAACCCTGCCACATGGGCTTGGGCATTCATGCTTTTTCAACACCCCAAACTTCTAACCTCTGTGCCTTCCCAATTCCACCATTATAGAAAAACAAATCGTCAGGGAAAAACGAGACCAAAATTCATGTCCGTCTCAGAGCTGCTCCCCAATGGCTAAAAGGGCTGCAAGGGCTGAGATCTGTCTGTACAAGGGTATTTTTGTGTCCTGTTCCGCTGGTAATAGAGGGCCGATTCCTTCTGCAATTTCCAATGGACAAGGCAAATGTTACCAATGGCTCAGGCCCTTCTAAACCATAAACGCTCTTTATTGTTGCCCCTTTATCCTTCTTTCCACCTTTAGGATAGGCCTGATACACATACAAATGGCCAAAGTTTGTTAATCTATTACCGATAAATTATGAATGAAACTTGCATTCATTATTATCCCAAGACCCAAACCATTTCAGCTCAGAAATAAACTTACATCTTTCGAGTGATATGGCAGCTTAAGAATGAAATGTTCGATAGTCAACGCATTCAGTGAGTGACCACTTACGTTAACATCTTGGACAAGTGAATTTTTTTATTCTGAAGATCGATGTTTACAGATTATTATAATGATTAATTATACATAAGGCAAATGGCTGGCATACAGATCAAAAGACAAATTGCTTTGGCATACCCAAAAAACGCTTTCACTCTCATTTGCATTTTACTTGGACTTATTGTTTTCAGCTGGTAGTGCATTGAATTTTGCATTCAACGAAAGCACTATAATTTGTAGTATGACAAGACTGGTCTCTTCAGTACATACCAGATTGTTTGTTTGTGCCTAGCTTCTTCCAGGACCTTTCTGTGGGAAATTCAATGTGTCCAAGATTTGATCTTCCAGGAACGTTTACAGTTTTCAGCTCATGGTGTAATGTATAATGCATTCAGGGAAACAATGGTCTTAATTTTTGTTGGTTTGTTTGTGTGTAAGAATGTCTGATTGCTCTTTTTTGTTGGTTTGTTTGTGTGTAAGAATGTCTGATTCAGGGAAAGAATGGACTTAATTTTTGTTGGTTTGTTTGTGTGTAAGAATGTCTGATTGCTCATCATCATCATGGTCCTTATATGCAGTCCCGGACTCTTCACACAACTAACATTATAGACCTTCACCTCTGTGTTGTAGATGCATAACTGTAAACCATTCCTAATTACAGCAACATATGATAAGCATGGAAAATCAAGAAAATCTCTGGACATTGGAATGGCACATCATATCCTCCAGCTCAAGCTTTCTAATGGTATTTATTAGACGTTGTTTCCTTGAAAATAATTCATATGGTATGCATGGTAATTTTAGTTGTTATTGACAAGACTATTCACTTTGACATTTTGTTTTTTTTCGGATGAGAAAAATACTGGTTTATATTATGTATTTGGACATTTTGTTATTTATAAGTTGTTTGAAAGGAGTTTATATGATGATGATTTTTATTAGCCCAACTGTCATTTGAATCTCAGCTTCGTTTATATTGATTTACATTAGCTTCCAGTGTTGGTTTTGTGGTTTTCATCCTGGAGATAAAAGTAGTTGTATACTGCAATAGAAATGTCTTATGAATGCTCCCTTTAACTTCAATTAAATTGTCGGATGTTGGTTTTTTAGATGCAACATTTTCTATATACTGCAATAGGAATGTCAGGAATAAAATCTTGGTTATTAAAATAATATATATACCCATAAATAACTTGTGTAGATCTTCAGTGGAGTGACGTTGTACTTGAGCAGTTGAGCGAAAGGTTGAAGGATGGATTTAAATATGAAAAGCAACTAAATACAAGCGGTTGTCTCCAGTTTCTGCAATCTCTGTGTGAGATGTTTAGAATTGGTTCTAATTCTGGTCAGACTGAGTAAACTAGCCCATCGTAACAAAACTTTCCTGTAAATTTGAATCAGGGCAAGATATTTGAATAACTGCAAAAATGTTTTTATCATTATTAAAAATATGATTTGTGGAATTTCGGAAATTTACTTCATGATGGTTCAGTTTAATCCTTTGTCATTCTTTTTCAGTTCCAGTTCAATGTCAGGGTTATATTTAACAATTTGATGGGAACCGTTCAATGTCTCTTTCCCACTCATAAAAATTTATGTGTCAATTTCGATTACGAACTTCTTTATGAATTGATATGTTTTGTTGGCCAAGCCATAGTTTTTTTTTGGAAAAAATATTTATGAAAGAAATGATGCTTGGCTATGGGCATAGTGGTGCTGAGAACTGCTACTAAGTTTTAACAATGACATTTATTTGTTGGCCAAGCCATAGTTTTTTTTTGGAAAAAATACTTATGAAGGAAATGATGCTGACGAAAGAGAATTGGTTTTCATAAGCTCCTAGTCATTAAAAGCTGGATATATTTATAAATGTAAATATGTTCTGATAAGTACCTTCCAAGAGGATTCCCCAGAAGAGAAGCTTCAACGTTCTCACAATTATCTCCTTAATTGAAGGCGCCATCTCAGTGAATTTCTGCACAGATTCTGCCATTTCAGATTATTTGTTTGTGCCTATCTTATAAATTTTTCTTCCAGGACCTTTATGTGGGAAATTCAATGTGTCCAAGATTTGATCTTCCAGGAACCTTTACAGTTTTCAGCTCATGCTGTAATGTATATTGCATTCAGGGAAAGAATGGACTTAATTCTTTTTGGTTTGTTTGTCTGTAAAAATGTCTGCTTGCTCTTTTTTGTTTCTTTTCAATTTTAATAGAATTTGTTCAAATGTGACAGAGAAAAACCTTGGCACAACAATCAGACGATGACGATGGCCATCACTAGGAAAGATCTGAAAGACCTTCAAAAACTTGCATGGGAACAAATGGCTGTTGGCTCTAAAAACTCAGGCATTGGATCCAGGATCAGGAAACTGATGGCCTCACTCATAGCATTCATCTGTATCACCTACGTGATGTACTCTGTCAATCTTCTGCTAAGCAGCTATTCTTTTTCGTATTTCACAAATATGAGAAACTAACGACCAGAAGAGGAGCATCCATCAATTTGAGGGGGCAGGGTTGGAAATTTGAGAATGTAGAGAAAAATAGAGAAAAGGGGCACATGTGCCTTGTTAACTTCTGGACTTCTGAAAATTTGATGAATGCCCTGTACGTTAGGCAATTGTGTCTTCATATTTTGTAATACTTCATTTAACAGTATATGCAGTCCCGGACTGACACTTTTTCTGATATTGGAGATTTTGGAGACCTCTATTTACTCTATTACTGACCTTGCACTCTATGCCGCTGGTTAAACCTAGGATTGTAGTGATTTTGTTAGACATTTTTATTGTTTTGGTCATAGATCAGTCATACTGTAACTGAATTTGGCAATTCCAATTTAATAATCCTATCGGCCTCTCTTTGTACCTTTTGGGACAATTGCTAGTTTAGGTTCAATAAACTAAAATTTAATTTCAGTGGACAATTAATATCATTCTATAATAAATATTAAATTAATAAAAAAATAACAATAAAATTTATAACGACTTTTCTTCTACCCTAAACTTTTTGGCCCTATTTAAACCGTGAATTAATATAAATATAAAAATGACAATAAAACTTTTCGTTCGGTAAAATGTAAATTAATAATTTTATATATTCCATTTATTATTCTTATGAATTATTATAATATAAAATGGACAATAAACCTTTTCGGTCGGTAAAAGTTAAATATTATAATTTTTATATATTCCAAATTTATTATTCTTTTAAAAAATAATATATATATATATATAAATATTTATAGAATCCATTTTGTCCCAAATGCATTCTAAATGTAGCTAAGATGTTTGAACATACGGATCCGTTTTGTCCAAATGCATTTCTAACAAGAAGTACGTAACCGTCATCGGGTATGGATGTGGCCATTTACCATATTTTCCGTTAAATTATAACATAAACATATAGTGCATTATAAAAAAAATTATATCAATTAGTAGGTAAATATTTTGATTCAAATTATGTGAACATTTTGACCCATGTTTATTATACGAAAAAAGAAATAAATAATAAATTAAATTAAAAATAAAAATAAAATAGATATTTATTATAATTATTATTTAAAGTATTTTGTATCTCAAATTACATAAAATATTATTATAATTATAATTAATAATTAAACTATTCGAGATTTTATTTTATAATTATAATTCAAGTAATTAAACTAATTTTGATCTCTCTAAGCTCATGGTATATTCAGAGTTAAAATAGATCTAAGCTAGTTTAATTATATAATTATTTTGTATTTTATGTATAGGAGAGGACAACATCTTTTCCATAGTAGGCTAGATTTTTTGTTGTTTAAAATATATTTTTGAATACATAAATAAATTTAGGGTACTCTAATTTTACAAATTACAACTTAACCTCAAATTTTTAAAAATATATCTAGTATTTTGGGGATATTTTTAAGATTAGAAGCCAATAATAAAATTTGAAGCCATTATATCAAAGCATTTCATATCATTTACGAGAAGGAAATATGTACAAAAAAATATTAGTATAATATATTATAGTCATTGTCTAACTTATATACAAATAACTTTTTAAACATTAATCTAACAATAAAATTT
>APFE031131984.1:223247-233703 GCA_000404065.3 Pinus taeda
AACTAGCTCAAAGAAGAAAATTAATATAGCAAAGATTAGAACGAATTCTCATGAGCTCCATAGTGAAACTGGCCGTTGGGCAGTTCCTAAAACGCCATGGACGGAAAGGATCTGCCATATTTGTGAGAATAGGAGCATCGAGGATGAAAACCACTTCCTCTTAGAGTGCCCTGCATACAACCACATTAGATCTCAATTCCACAACCTTTGTTACAATACTGACCTTCCTAGCCTTTTACAATGCCAAAATTATAGTGAGCTCGGGAGGCTTCTCTCCAAGCTTTTTGAGCATAGGAATAAAATCTTAAATCAAAATAAATAATTTGTCTTTAGGTCTGATAGATCATTATTTGGTCTCAGCGGACATTAACCATCATCATCATCATCATCATCATATATATCTCTTATATAATCATTCTTCACCCTACTCTCATGTAAACCAACTAAACTCAACTCCTTTATTATTTATCCAACTCATTCCTTAAAAACATATATAATTTTTTTTATATATGATTAATGTAAATATAATATTCTTTTAAATTATAATTTGTTAAATTTTTGTTAAATTTCTTTCAATATTATTGATATGAATTTATTTTATGTTATATTAAAATATTGAAAATTTGTTTGGGTAGTTCGATTGGTAATGGTTGTGGAAATGAAGTCTCACCAAACACGAATTCTTGGGTACAAATCCTGTGCTAACCTTGATGCAATTGTGATTTCTTGTTATTTAAAATGCATTTTTAAATACATAAATAAATTCAACACTTTAAAAACCCTATTGTTTAGAGTCAACAACAAAACTCATACAACAAAGCTTGTCAAGTTATTTGTGAAGATCTATGAGGAGAATCACAATCATTCCTTCAAACTATTCAGAATAAATCTAACTAGTACAACCACATTAAAAATATTAATGTAGTTGATATAGCCAAAGGCTTCATAAATATAAAAAAACACTATTGCACAAGTAGAATGTTTACCAAGCAAACAATTACTGATTAACATGTATAAAAAAGATTGTGGGTCAAAACCTTTACTTGAGAAAAAAAAAAAAATGAAATTACACATCTTATTTTAAAATGGACCATTTTGTTAGATCAAATTTGTTTATATATTAATTTCCCCAAACTTATTAATATTGGAATAATCTCAAATCCCTAGGAAATTGGTGGTAGCACAAATCTAATTTAACTTGAGAAAAAAAAGGAATTACACGTCTTATTGTAAAATAGACCATTTTGCTAAATAAAATTTACTTATATATTAATTTCACCATCTAATTAGAATATGAACATATTACAATTGGAATAATCTCAAATCCCTAGGAAATTGGTGGGGTGGGAACCACTTGGCACAAATATATATTAATTTATAAAAGTCAGGATCTAACAAACTTGGTAAACACACTGCAGACTAAGGATTGCTAGCATTTTCCTTAAGAATCAATCTTAGACTAAAATATGTTGAGTATATTCCCTTAAGAATCATCTAGGCAGGTAAATTATAAAAATAAAAATAAAATAAAAAATCAACATATCCTCATCCACCTTAAGTTGAAATAAGAAGCTTTTTGCAATTAATTTAAAATAATTTTTTACATATTTATACTAAATTTTAAATATTTATTACAATATCATTTTTCTTGATCTTTTAAATCTAAAAAGTAAATCTTAATTTTAAAATATTTATCTTTCTTTTTTTTTTTAACTGAAACGAGTATGTATTTTATTTAATTGTAGAAGAGAGAATGGGTCTTTGCCAAGCCAACCCCAATTACGATGCAGTTGTCCATCAAATACTGCTTTTGAGCTACAATATTTTCAAGGAATTTGAAAGGTACTTTCATCATTTAGGATTCGCTGCCCTTTCATGAGAGAGCAACCCTTGTTCGCCATCTGATCTGCTTCAATGTTTGAATTTCTGATTATATGATAAAACTTGAAGGACGCAAAGTCTAGAAGGACTCTCTTCAATCTGCCCAAAATTTTGTTGAGACTAGCATTGATGAATAGTTCCTCCAAGTTTAATTTTTTTATTAATGTCTCTAAATCTCTGAAGACTTGGAGGTCTTTGACACCTTTGTCTCTTGCTATGAGGCATGCTTTTAGAAGACCAGGGATCTCAGCTTGATTGTTGGTTTTTTGGCCTAAACCCCAGCAGAAGCAATCTCTTGAAGGCCCATCCGGGGAGTAAATGACCCCACCTGCACCGGCAATGCCGGGGTTTCCTTTGGAAGCCCCATCGAAGAATATTGTGGTTAAATTTTGAATCTGCCACCAATTTTGGAATGTGTCATCAAGATCTCTTTTATGCCAATCTGGATTTGTTGTTTGAGGGGTAAGGAGATACTTTCGAGGATATGGCTCAAGGGGGCCAAGCCACCTCTTTTCCTCGGGTAGGAGCAAAGAGTCTTCTTTATAATACTGTTGCTGGGCAGCTTCCAAGAGGAAGGATTTGGCTTTAGCTGCTACATGCAACGGGGAGTGTTACAAGTCTTTGAAAATCAGCTCATTGTGGGCCAACCAGAGCTGCCAACAAACGTATTTGGGCAAAGCTGTCCAGACTTTGCGCCAAAATGATTTGATAGGAATTCTATGAGGGTAGAAAAGACTCCAAGAGGCGAAAAGTCCTGAGACAGAAGTCTGTGGAGGGACATAAATCTGGAAGTCCTGAAGGATAAGTCCCCAAACCTCTTTGGCGAATATACAATCCATGAATAAATGTTGGACTGTTTCGAGATTGCTTCTGCATAGCACACATCTATGTGGCCCCGCTATGTTCCTTTTCACTAAATTATCACCAGTTAGAAGTTTATTATGAACCAAGGTCCAGAAAAAGAAGTTCACTTTTGGTAAGGCTAATGGTTCCTAGACATGTTTCCAAAAGGTTGGAGATTGGCTGTTGTTCCTTGAGGCCTGTAGAACTCTGTAACCTGCTGCTGTAGAATATGCTCCTGTCTGGCCCCAGCCCCAGCTGTCTTTCATGAATCGATTTACAGGGACTAACTCCTCCAGCAGTTCAGCAAGTAAGTAGTGTTGAGGGATTAACCTGATAGGGACACCATGAAAATCCCAACCACCCAATCACCACGATGATCCCATTTCGAAAGGTCATAAATATTGTTAATACCTGCACTTTCCAGCCATTCTCTCAATCCTGTGATTTCCTCGTTTTAAACCAATGGATCACAACCCATGATACGATCGAGCCATAGGTTTGTGCGCTTTCCATTGCCAGGAATTTTGTATACAATTTTTTTGAAGAAATTACTGCTTTTGCAGCATAGTCTCCAAACCTGCATGCAATTAACAGAGTTGTCACATTGCATATTTCTGAGAGAATTGTTGTGTACATATTTTGTCCACAGAATGACGCTGACTGGATGAGTGGGCTTGTGGACCATCTTCCACAGAATCTTACCTCCAAGTGCTATGTTGACAAGAGAGGGATCTCGAATTTGCAAACCGCCCTCTGCAGCCAATTTTTTAACCAAGTCCCAGTTTACTAAGTGCATTTTTTTTCATTGCCCTTCCCACCTTGCCATAAGAAATCTCGGAGGAGTTTAGAGATCTGGTCCATCACATTTCTTGGAGCTAATAGAAATGCTGCTTGATAGATTGGAAGTGCAGACAACAGAGACTTGATTAGGATGACTTTACCACCTTTTGTTAACCAGAAGCCTCCCCAACCTGAGATTTTTTATTTGATTTTATTGATGATTTCTCTCCAGAGTGATCTCTTATTAACTCCATTTGTGATGGGGAGGCCAAGGTACTTGATCATGTCCCATTGAGCATGACCTTTGAACCCAAGGAGATTCGAAATGCTTATGAGATCTTGTTGGTCTATGTTCCAGCTGAAGACTTCACTTTTGCTCTCATTGACTAATGCTCCCGAAACTCTGCAATAACTTCTAAGGACAGTGTCGAAAGCTTTGGCAATTCTGGTGGAGGCACCTCCAAGGAGAAGGGAATCATCTGCAAAGAGAGCATGGTTCAGAGGGTTTGCGCCAACGGAAGGTTTGAGACCGGAAAGGGTACCAACAATTCTTTCAGCTGAGAGTTTTCGACTGAGGGAGTCAACCATTAAAATGTACAAAAAGGGGGAGAGAGGACATCCCTGCCTAATGCCTCTCCGAGCTTGGAAAAAATTGGTAGGACGACCATTGACTAGAGGGGCAATCCACAGGTTGTCAATGTAGGCTTTTATAAGGTGAACAAAATGAGGCGAGAAGCCAAAGGAGAGGAGAACATTGATGAGGAAAGAGCGATTAACTCTATCGAATGCATTCGCCATATCCAGTTTTATCAACATACCTTTCTCTTTCCGTTGTTTGCTTGAGTAGATTGTCTCCTAAACTTGGATAACGTTGTCCAGAATGTGCCTGCCTTCCACGAATCCACCTTGAGAGCTGGAGATCAGTCTTTTGAGCAGAGGCTTGATCCTATTTGCTAATAGTTTGGCCAGGATTTTGTAAGAAGCATTACAAAGCGATATGGGCCTGAATCTTGCAAATGATTCAGGATTGGAGTCCTTGGGAATTAAGGCTAGGTAGGTGGAATTGGTTCTTCCACCTATCTTGGCTTTCTTCATAAACCCTCTTATCATTTTTTGAAGGTCAGATTTGATGATATCCTTACAAGATTTGTAGAAATGTATTGTGAATCCATCTGGCCCAGGGGCCTTATCTGCTTCCATGGACCAAATAACTTTGATGATTTCCTCCTCAGTTGTGGGTCTAGAGAGGGTTGTATTATCTTCAGGGCTGATGAGTAAAGGGATGTTAGAGAGGAAATCGGTAGCTTCCTCCTCATTGCCATGAGTTCCCTCACTATATAGATTCCTGAAGTGGATTTCAATAGCAGCTTTGACCTGATTGAAACCTTTGCAGACTTGGCCCTCTGTTGTTTTGATTTCTGCTATATGATTCTTGGACAGACGTACTCTATATTGTCGGTGGAAGAAGGAGGTGTTTTGATCCCCTGCCTTAAGCCACAAACTTTTGGATTTGAGTCTCCAGTATTCTTCTTCCATTCAAAGGATCAGTATATGGAGCGTTGGGATTTTATATCTTTTTCCAACAAATCTACTATGATATCTTTTCTTTCCATATCCGTTTGCAGGGACTGTAGAGTCTACACTGCTTCTTTTCTTTGGCTGGTTGGAGTAGGGACTGGTTTCTTTATCCATTCCTTCAATGCTTGTTTTTTGGCCTTAAGTTTTTGCTCCCAAACATAACTTGAAGACCCTGAGAAGGATTTGGCCCAAGCTGCTTTCACTGTTTCTGTGAAGCCTTCTCTCTCGATCCAAAGTGGGCTGAATCGAAATGGTATAGGGCCCAGATCTTCTTCATCTTCCAGTAGAAGTTGGACAAGCTTGTGATCTGAGGTTAGTTTGGGAAGAATTTTAGAGATGATTATCTTTTTGTTCATCATTAGGGAGCTTTGCACCAAAAATCGATCCAGGCGGGCAGAAATGTGGTCCAACCCAACTCTGTTATTGGACCAAGTGAAAAGACCTTAGACGGGATTGAAATCTAAGAGATCCCAAAGCTGTGTGAGCTCTTCCACTGTGGCCAACATGGGATCTCTGCTACTGGAACCACCCCTCTTCTCTTTTGCTTTCAGTACTATATTAAGATCCCCGACTATGATGATGTTGCTCGGGTCATGTTGCTCTAAAAAAGCAGAGGGAGAATTCCAGCATTCTCGTTTTTCAGAGTAAATGACAGGTACGTAAAGATTGAAGAGAGAGATGGTCAACTTACTTGTGCAGTGCGTCAGCTCCGTGAAGATCCAGTATTGGGTTTCATGGGATTTATTCAGCTGGAATAAATCTTCGGTCCAGAGAGTTTCCAGCTCGCCAGAAGAGCCCCTTGAGCTGACTGCTTTACCTGAACTTTTCTTCCATTTTGACTTGTTGATATATAGAAGGGCTCACCCTTATTTCTTAGTCTCTTGGAGATTGAGAATGTCTGAGGGATCTGTTTTCAAGAGGTCCTTAACTGCTTCAATTTTAGAGGGATTCCCCAGTCCTCTGCAGTTCCAAGAGACGAGTTTCATTATTTACTTGAGGGGGGGTTGGAGCCTCCCTTATAAGGCCTTGGTCTGGTATTTTGTCTAATAGACACTTCTATTGTGGACTGACTTCCTTGTATTTTAAGTCTTTCAGCCTCCTTTTCCCTAACTTCTTTGCGGGATTTCCTTCCTGCTCTTTTTGAAGGGTGCTCGTAGGTTTCGTCCTTTGAAAAGCCTGAGCTTTCCGCAGGTTTTTTCCTTATGACTTCTATATATGAGGGATTGGAGGGGCTGCCTTGGGAGGCTTTGATCTGTATAGTTTCCCCTCCATCTTTGCTTGAAGGTGGGATTTCTGTCTGTTCCAGATTTTCCTAGATTAGGTTTGCCGGATTGATCTGGACGCTTTCTGTACCATTTGGGGTTGCTTCCTTTTCTTGGTTGGACTTGGAGCTGCTTGGGACTCCTATCGTGTTGCCTTTACCAATGCCTTTTTTTGGATGAGCAATTTTCTGGACTAGACTCCATTGTTCCCCGTTTTGTTTATCTACATGCTCCTCAGCCTTTTTCTTGCAATGCTTTGCAAAGTTTCTGTGGCCATGACAATGCCTACATTTGAAAGGAAGTTGTTTGTAATATAATTCCTGGACATGCATCCACCCAGCAACAGTGAGCTTAATTGCTTCTGGCAGCCCCTCTTCTAGATCCACTTCTACGCAAATGCGGGCACATGAATATTGATCTTTTCTTGTGGCTTGATCTATGTATTTTCCTAGAGCATTACCGATGATCTGGAGTATTTTTGGTTCCAGCGATGGAGGGGCAAATGAGGGAGTCTCACCCAAACCGGAACAGCAAAGGGGACGTCCTGGGTAGGATCAAAATTTGGAGACCATTTGTTTAGATAAAGTCCTTGCGGACCCATGAAGTATGGGTCATTCCTGAAGATTAAGCTTCTGTCTTCCGGGCTTTCGAATACGAATACAAAGAAACCTTTGCCCACAAAATAGCTTTTGACACCCTCTTTGGTCAATGGTGTCCAGTTCCTTTGAGTCCAATCATCCGCCAACTTGGGAGAAGGCCAGAGGCCCGTGAACTGGCCTATGAGACCTCTCTCAGCCAAATTCAGGGTCGCTTTACAGGTTTCTTCTTCTGGAAGGGCCACTGAAGGAATAGTATCCATTTTCTTTATAAACTTCTACTGAATCGCAAAGGGAGGGCGATTTGAGACTGCAACAATCATGGACCTGAATGCTAGGACCTCTGGGGGCAGAATGGGCGGGGGGGACAGGGCCCCCGCTGGACTCCATGGGCGATGTGAAAGCGTTGCAGCACAACAGCCACAGGGGCGCGCGAGCGAGAACCCAACAACCCTAGTGCATGCAGAGCGCTAGGAGGCAAGGTAGCGAGCGGGCAAGAATTATTGAAAGGCAGATAAAATATTTATCTTTTTAAATCTAAAGAATAAATCTTAATTTTAAAATATTTATTGCAATATATATTTTCTTAAAAAAATATGGGTGTAAGAGTGTTTTTCTTTAATTTATTTTTATATATATATATATATATAATATATATATATATATATATATATAATAAAAAATAATATTTCTATTTTCATTAAATTTAAATCAAATTTGATTTTAGAAAATGTTAAAGATCATTATCATTATTTGCATTTACTTTTGCTTTTCATTTAACATTCAATTTAATTTAACATTTAATTTAATTTAATTTTCCTTATGTTATAAATTATGTAAATTTTGAAAAATGATAAATATTACTATTATTTATTTTTAAACTTGGAAATAAATTGTATATAAGATTTTAAAATCTCTAACATTTTAGTTTATTTCTAGAAAATTCAAACATAATGAACTTTTTTAGAAATAAATTGTATCAATCTATTTCTAAAAAAATCCAAATATTATTATGATTAAATATAGAAACCCACATATTGAAATCATCATCATGATCCCAGTGATGGAACTCTACGAAAAGGATAACATTACTTATACCTCGGAGAAGATAAGAATAAATAAATAAAACCACAGTTTTTAATACAATTCAAATAAAAAACTATGTGGACAAACCATGATATTACAAACCCCCCTATAAGATGCATTTTTGTTTTTTAATAAATTTTATATAAGAACCGAGTTTGTTTAAATTTGGCCGTACAAAATGAAGAGTGTAGTGATAATTTGATATTGAAAATATATAATTTAATATTCAAAATTTTTAGGTTTTTTTTTGTAATTAGTAGAATTGGTAATTAGGGCGGTTTTCGTACTCACTTGATATGGGTTGAAGAGTTAGTGATAATTTATTAGTGAAAATATGTAATCTAATATCCAAAACTTTTATGTTTTTTTTTTCTTTGTAATTAGTGGAATTAGTAACTAGGGTAGTCTCATACTCGCTGATATGGGGTCTAGCTAGGTTTAAACAATCCATTATCACTATAACCACTAGGTGCACCATGCTACCCCTAACATATATGGATTAATCTAGGGATCGAACCAAAGACTTCATAATAATTTACATATCACTTTATAACAAACTCTGCCAAGTAAGCCACACTCCCTCTAGGAAAAACCTATTGTTTTTCCATGAACTTGGTGTCTCGGATAAAATATTAAATCTTTGACGCTACCCAACCAAGAATCACAACAAAACTACTTTGCACAACGAAATATAAACAATAGTAAAACATGCATGCACATAATATAGACAACCTTTTATAACTTTTTACAATAACCCATCTTCATTATATTCATCAAACTGAATAATACAACAGTCTAGGGCTCCTGTACCAGGGATAACGACCCTCATACATCCACTAGTACAAGATACAAAACTAGGCTTGGTGTGAGTCCATTGACAACCAATATGCCCTCAACAAGATACTTTAATCATCTAGATGATGTAGTCGACTCCCTTAACTCCTCTTAGTCGTACCATGTGTTAGTGTCAGTCTTTCCAGCCTTCCTCCAGTGATCAAATATGCTCTTACAAAGTGGTTTCAGAGTGTTAAGGTCAAATTTTGTCTTTTCAAAGAGTTTTCAAGCAAAATTTGGTCACTAGGCATTTAGGTCTAGGGTTTGTCTTCACTCCTTCTAAAGTTGCCCAAAATGCCAGCCTATGTCACTATTCAGCTGAGTCTTTCATAATTCATAGGGTTGTCATTATCATGTCAGTGTCTAATGAGTCATTTTACAATCTTGTTCATGCTTCAGTTGTGCCTTGGCAAGTTCATTTCCCTCTCCAGGGTTTTGAAGCAATTTCTCTTGACGGTCAATCAATGGAAAAACTTGTTTCCTGAAGTTCATACACCTTCCCCTATCCTTAATTTACCTTATCAAGCACTTCCCAACACTCAGATCCCCCAAAATCCTCATTTTTGCACAAACCCTAGTTTCTTGCTACAACTTGGCAATTTTCTAGGTTGGTCCTGTGTTTTTCCCTTTTGGACCCCTTCCCCTCAATCAATCTCTGAGAATCCACTTTCCCCTACTTCCTAACATCCCTCTCTACTCCCAAAAATTTCCTCAAGAATTTAGAAGCCCCTTATCCCCTTCATTTCGCTTCATTTCGACCAAACCCCTTGTTCCACACATCGGGGCAAGTTTCACTCAAATGATGTTTCAGAGCAGTCAAAGATGAATTTTGGGAAACTAAGAGAGGTTTTTGTCCACAACATGCCAAAGAATAAAAACCTCCTTCATTTTTTGCACAGGTGTCATAGTTTTAAAGAAATGTCAAAAACACCGGCGAGAACGAAGGTGCTCCAAGGACAGTTGACCAAAACACAAAAACGAAGGAAAACGCCCGATCCACTCCAAATTTTGGCCAAAGCTTCTCTTACTAAGCATGGTACTTGATTGGGAACTCCCAGCCCAAATTTCAAGAAATTTGGAGAAAATTTTGTCATTTGTGAATTTTTTGTGCAATTTACAGGTTTTGGCTTCTCAAAGAGTTTCGCCCTTGGCGAGACCTTTTGTCATCGTAGCTCCGTTTGGAAAAAACTCAGCATTTTTGGATTTGGCATCTCACTTTTCTCACCTTAGTAAGAAATTTCATCGAGTTCCTCGGGCTCCCAGGTCAAATGCCTGCAAAATTTGACTTTTTGCCCCTTTTTTGAGTTGCAGAAACCAGTTTTGGGAGAATTAAGTTTTGACAGGGAAAATGACCTCCAAATTCAAAAATTCCAGTTGGGTTGGAAAGTAGACTCTCCGACCTTTCCAACTAGCTATCCTGCACCCAATTCTGATAATGGGAAGGCCTCCAAATAGAGTTGCAAAAGTGTGAGACCCTTTGAGAAAAGGTGTCTGACCTTTTGAGGAAATTTTGCTAGATTTGACCAGTTCAGCCCAGAAAACGCAGTTTGGCTCCAGTTTGACTTTTTGGGGTGAAAGATGATTATCTTTGATGTA
>APFE031131984.1:235034-374732 GCA_000404065.3 Pinus taeda
CTAGCATCAGCTACAGCACAAATCCCAAAAATTTCTGAGAATTTTGGGTAATTTTGGAATTTTTTGGAAATTTACAGGTTTTGGCTTCTCAAAGGGGCGAGACCTTTTGTCATCGTAGCTCCGTTTGGCAAAAACTCAGCATTTTTGGATTTAGCATGAAAAGTTACACTTGCTCATCCATTAGTAAAAAATTTCATCAAGTTCTGGGCCTCCAAAAGGTCAAAATGCATGCAAAATTTGACTTTCTGCCCCTTTTTTGAGTTGCAGAAACCAGTTTTGGGAGAATTAATTTTTGACAGGGCAAATGACCTCCAAATTCAAAAATTCCAGTTGGGTTGGAAAGTAGACTCATAGATCTTTTCAACGAGCTATCCTGCACCCCATTCTGATAACGGGAAGGCCTCCAAACAGAGCTGCAAAAGTGTGAGACCCTTTGAGAAAAGGTGTGCGACCTTTTGAGGAAATGTTGCCAGATTTGACCAGTGCAGCCCAGAAATTCCAGTTTTGACCTTTTTTGACTTTCTGAGGTTAATGATGATCTTAATGGATGTAATTGTGATACTTTTTGGATACTTTTATTCTTGTTTATCTCTTCTAGAAGATTCATTCATGAAATAGGTGAAAATTAAATGAATGAATTGGTTTCCTAGTTTATAGAGGCAAGTTGTTTTGACTGCCTAGATTTTAGTGCTCAGTTTGGAATTGGTTGAAACAACTCCTAGGATAGTGAGCTCGACCCCTAGAGGCAAGGAAAGATGTTAGCTTGCCTATATTATTTACTTTCTTAGTCATTTTCATGGTTGGGCCCTTGAGGGAGAAAGCTTCTATTGTATTACTCATTGTATCTCTGCATTTTTGGCAAAGGAAGAAAGACCAGGGTTTTGCAGTCCTTTTTGGGATTCCTGTGGTTACATGTATTGATGGTGTGTTTCTCTTTGTACTTGTAAGTTTGTTATGTGAATCATATTCTTACTTTTTCTTCTGCAAATTAGGCAAATGAAGTGTTAAGGTAGAATTCATGGTTGCTATGCTCTGCCTTTAAGTTTGCTTAATATCAATGTTTTCAGCTGTTTAAGGAGGATTCAAAGTCATTGTTTGCCCTCCTTAGCTCCTCACCTGTCTTTCTCATCCATTCACTTCAGCTAAAGGCATCAATACGGTCTCCTACCTCGCCCCAAAGAACCCCCTGCAGAAACTGTGTCCAAATCCCCGCACCCAAAATTGCCATTCCCTCAATTTGCCACCAAAAGCCCAAAAATTTTAAAATCAATCCTTCTAATCAGTTTACTAGCCTAATATCAGTGTTACCTTATTGGTCATCTCATCCATTGAAGATTTTACGATATAGACCGGAGAGAGCCTTCTCCTGCCCCGTAGGGCTAGCTACGAGGCTAAAAGGTTTGATGTTGCCTTGAGGTTTGCCTTCTTCAGCCTAAGGTGAAATTTCAAGCGCAAACACCATGTACTTTCTCGGTCATTCAGCTCTCGATTTGTAGCTCATGCATCTATCAATGCTCTAAGTCCATCCGGCCATTGAATCTGATTATCCAATCTACTTACTAGTTGTGCCTTAGTCCATCAAGGGCACAACACATTGAGATTCCTATCGAGTTGTTCACAACTCCACTTGCGAACAACTCGCAACTGCCCACTGCGGCTCCTCAGCTACTTAGGGACTTCATCCCACTATAGTCTTCCTAAGCTACTCTAATAAAGACCAACATATGGCACAGAGCGCTGCCACCTATCACTGCAAGATGTCCATCTCCCACAATGAACACGGGCTAAGAGAATTGCCCATCATTTGTTGTAGAAGTCCTTCTCCACACACAAGTCTAGGGTTGCTCAATTGCTCCTCTAGCTGGTCAAACTGTGAAATTTTTTGAATTTATACAAACAAAAATCCTACTGCAGTCACTGGTTTATCATCTCCTAGTTGTTATTTCATTCAACAAGTTTTTTACTTATAAATAATGATGAGAAACACTACAACAGACTACACTGACATACAGATCATAAACTGAAACAATAGATGAGACAAACACACAAGGGACACCGTTATCTTTTGACAACACGTCCCCAAAAAAACCCAATGCAGGAAAAGCGGTGCAGTAGATACAGGGTTTGTATTATTAAGCAAGCAGAATTTGAGTACAACAGGTTACCTCTCACACTGGCTAACCTTTCAGAGAAATATCGTTATCAAGAAATACATATAAGGGTTTACCTTGTTCTCCAAGTCACCATTGATCCACTGAGTGGCCTGACTCAGTCAAACACTGTGAAATCCCAGTGTAATCACTGCTTGGGCCAACATCTTGCCTCTAGGAGACTGGGTCACCCCTTCTACTGGATCGATTTGTTGGAGGAAGAATGTTGTTCATCTCTCCCAGCTTAGAACCTCGCTTCTCTGGCAAAATCTCTAACTTCTGACGAATATCCTGCACTGCCACTGCACGAGACCCTATTGGCTTGTGTCAGCACTGCGTGAACCCCTTTTTGGGCTGCACAAGCCTCTGTGTTGCCTCTTTGATGCTATTTTTTCCTCTCTACCTGGTACTCTTTGGCTCAGAACTCCTTTTCAATCCAAATATCTGCTTCTACCCCTCTCACTGCAACTCAAATCACCTATTCGATTTTCTCAACAAACCTCACCCTAGAAAAATCAAATTGACTGATCACTTCGTGTATCTCCAACTAACCCTCAAGCCTCCTCTTATAATTTTCTTGTTGATGAATCAACGGTCAAGATTAAGTCCCTAATCAATGGCTAAAATTAAAACAATCTTGATCCTCGCCTCTTAGAAGCTTCTCACCCCTATTTTTATTAAAACCCATTAATATTTTTATTTTCCTAAGTTTAGACTTAAGAACCCATTAAAAACATTAATTATTTTAATAACTCACAATTTGGGTACAATTTCTCCAAACGTTTTATGGGTCTTGGAGATCTTATGTATTCTAGTCCCTGCATAAAATTTTGGAGTTAGAGCACATCCGCTGCTACCCCAAAATCAACACAAACCTTGAGCTCAACTTCTGCCACTCTAGCAACCACCTAAGTTGCTCTGTTGTTGAATGTTAGTTTTGTTGTGCTAATTTCAACTTCATAATTAAAAACAACTGCTTATCATTTGCTTCATGTGCATAAGTTTCCTTTATGGTGTTTGTGAATGAAAACATAAATTTTGTCAAGTTTTATGTCAAATTAATGAGCAAAATAACATGAAAGTAAAGTGTTGAATATCAGCAAACAAATGTATAACAAACCATTCAAATGAACGCTTAACACAGTGTTTTGATGATGGAGTTCACCCCTCCTGAGCTACATCTCCTAGGTCCAGCTTCCATGGCTTGGGCCTCTATATTATCTCAAAATAGAAAAAGTGTTGTTTACAATTCTCTACTGCTCCTGAAAACTACTTCAATGTGCTCAAAACATCAATATCATCTAGGAATGCCTTCTCCTGATCCCAATTTGGTCGAATTTTGCAAAAGTTATGACAAAATCAATTTCTCCTAGGAATTCTCCACTAAAATTGGAGGAACTTTACTTAACTCCACTAAAACTGGAGTTACCCTGAATTTATTAGACCGCCAACTTTTCCGCCAGCTTAATTGCGTAATTAATTAACGATATGCATAGTTTAATTATGGTTATTCCACAGTTAGTGCATTAAGCACAGTTAGGCTAACCTCTAGACTCCGGTTAGGCAATAGTGTGGTCACATGCCGAAATAACCGTTAACGGTTATGGTTTAGTTGGTTGTCGGTTATGTGTTATTAGTCACATGGGAGGGGGTTGGCCTGCGGGCTGGCTCCCTCCTCCCCCCAACCGCCAGCGTATTAAACTTTAAATATGTTTTGCAACTGTAATATGTTAAGACTTGAAATTGCGGTAGAACGGTAAGGCATAAGGTTTATACAGGCGAGGTCGCGGGTTCGACTCTGCCAACCTACCCATAATTTTTCTATAGCGCGTTGATAATGTAAACCTTTGGGGAGGGACATGTGGTGGCCTCTGGGCTTTCCACTTGTCCCCTCCTCATTGGTCCATCCTCTGACCAATAATATGAAGCCAAATCACCACATCGTTAACCAACCACGACCACCACTTGGAAAGTCCTTACTGGACATTGACCATCCCTTTGACCTGCCCAGTTACCTGCTACGACAACAGTACGGATTGTTGACTTTGCAGTGACTGTAACTTTTTTTTTCTAAAGAATTATTTTATTTGGCAAAGCGGACAGAACGTGATATCTTCCTCATACAAGCTCGGTTTTGAGTGAAACAAGTTGTGTTCGGATCGTATCGCTGAGATGGACGTGGTTGTTCAGGTTTCGAGCGATTGCAAGCACTTTGATTTTTGAGCTAAATATTGATCACCTAATCATTCCTCCCCACTGGAAGCCTTTTGCACCCCAAAAGATACTATCAATTGTTCAGCAGGTGAGGGTACAACTCCCTCACCTTCTCAATTTGCAACCATTTGGCCTTAGAAATTTTTTGTCCCTTGAGTCCCTCTCGAAGGTATTCGACATTCCCTCTCTTTGAAGTTTTGGTTCTTCTGTCAAGTATAAGATCTTGTTAAAGTTCATCAAGATATTATGGCGAGAAATCATCTATTGATGGCAGCTGAACATGCTGTCCTTGATCATCAATCAAAGGAGGCTCAAACAATCTCAATTTCTCAACATTAGCAACATAGTATATTTGCATATAAGGAGGCAAATCTAGCTTAAATGCATTGTTACCAATCTTTTCCATAATACTAAAAGAACCATAACGGATTGGCTTCAACTTTTTACCTTCCCCTTGAAGTCTCTCTTTGCTAATATATAACCAAACTTCGTCTCCAACTTGAAATTTAGGATCGACACGGTGTTTTTCATGCCTTGCCTTGTAGTTTCTTTGACTCTTTTCGAGTTGTTCTTGCATTGTGTGATGTATCAACTGAATTTCCTCAATGAAATTCCTTGCCTTATCGATGTCACTATGACCATCGATGGCAACATATTTCTTAAAGATGAAGTCCATTGGTGATCTTGGGTAGTACCCAAAACATGCCTCAAATGGCGATGTGTTTGTGGAAGAATGCTTTACCCTGTTGTATGCATGTTGTATGTAATGTAACTATTCATCCCACAACTTGGGATGTTTGTTACAATATCCTCTAAGAAGATGAATGATTGTCCTGCTGACCACCTCGGTTTGTCCATTTGTTTGCAGATGAAAGGTTTTACTCTTCTTCAACTTAGTGTCCATCATGTTCCACAAATTTGACAAAAAATTCCCAACAAATCAATAATCTCAATCACTTACAATGGAAGTAGGAAGACCAAAAAGAACCCAAATATTGTGAAAGAAAAGATGAGTTGTTTGTTCAGCTGTAATTTGATTTTTACATGGTGTTAGAATACACATCTTGTTGAACCTGTCTACAACTACATACAAGTAATCACGACATTTCCTTGACAATGGAAGACCTCCTACAAAATCCATTGAGAGACTCTCCCATGGACGTGAAGGTGCCAGAAGTGGAGTGTACAATCCTAGTTTCCTATTGCTAGGCTTACTTGTTGCACACAAAGTACATCCTCTAATGAAACGAGATATATTATCAAATATGCATGGTCAATAACAATACCTTTGGAGATTTGCTATTGTCTTGCCTACACCAAAGTGTCCAGTAACCAATGAAGTGTGCGCCTCCCTTATGATATTGTTTCTTTCTCCCTATGGAATACATAACTTGCCCTAGCGATACAACAAAATGTTATGTACATGGTAATCTAACTCTTCAATTTGGTTTCCTTGCCTCAAGCTTGCATACACATCTTGAAAGTCATTATCATATACATATTGCTCGATGTAACTTTCATGTAAAACATAATTGTGCTTAAGTATAATAGATGAATTTATAATAGGCCTAGAAAGCATATCAACTACCTTATTGTAGATTCCCTTTTTGTACTTGATAACCAAATGAAATTGTTGTACAAAACACATCCATCTGAAGGGTCGTGATCGTTGCAACTTTGACTGAGACTGTAAGTACTGCAATGGTTGATGGTCGGTATGGATAATGGTCCCCTTCCCCATCAAGTAATGTTTCCATTTTTTGACACTTTGTACCAATGCGTAAAGTTATTTGTCATAAGTGGGATAGTTAGTCACAACTCCACTAAAAAATTCAAAATGAAATGAAATGGGCTTACCATGCTGCATAAGAATTGCTCCCATGGCGTAATCACTAGCATCTGTTTGAATCTCAAATGGCTGTCTAAGATCCAGAAAAGGCAATACCTATGCTAAACTGATATTTTGTTTTGAAGCATCAAATGATTTTTGTTGTACATCTCCCCAATGGAAGACTTTCTTGAGACTAGTCAATGCATGTAGTGGAGCTGCAATGGAAAAAAATTAGCAGTAAATTTCCTCCAGTATTTTGATGCCCCTAGAAAGCTTCTTACCTTTGTAACTGTATTGGGCTTGGGCCAATTCACAATGACCTCAACTTTATAGGGGTCTATCTTCAGCTCACCTCCTCCAACAATGTGTCCCAAATACACTAAACAAGTCTTGCCAAATTCACACTTTGACATCTTTAAAAACAATTGTTCTTTTCTCAAGACATTAAGTACTTTGTTCACATGCATGACATGTTCATTTCTGGATTTGCTGAATATGATAATACCATCTAAGTAAACAATGACAAATTCATCTAGAAATGGTCTCAATACATCATTCATAACTCTCATGAAAGTAGCTGGAGCATTTGTAAGATCGAAAGGCATAACAAGCCACTCAAACAATCCTTATTTAGTTTTAAATGTGGTTTTCCAAATGTCCTTTTGAGCTATTCTAACTTGATGATAAACACTTCGTAAGTCTAACTTAGTGAAATACTTTGCATACCTCAATTGAACAAGCAAATCATCAACTCTTGGGAGTAGATAACAATTCTTTCAGTGCACAGAAATCCACACACATGCGCCAAGTCTCGTACTTCTTTGGCACCAAGACAATGGGTGAACCACATGGCGAAGTAGATGGGCATATGGTACCTTTGTGCAACAATTATTGAATTTGCTTCTTGATTTGCATGCTCTCCATAATCAACATGCAATACATGCCAATGTTTGGAAGTGGAACATCCTGCTGCAACTGTATCTCCTGTTGAATTCCCCTCTTGGGAGGTAACCCCTTTGGTTCCTGAAACATCTCACCATACTTACCACATCAAACAAATCAGATTTTAACTTATCATCACAACCTTCAAAAGATTCATAATCAATATCATTATTTTTCTTGAGCATGAGAAGCACAAAATTTTTAGTTGCATTTACTAGTCTCTTTATATGCCTTGCATTAACCGAAGAAATGTTTAACTTTTTGCAATAGGCTCTCACAATATACTCCACTCCATCCTTGAGCAATTGGTATTTGTTCTCATGGCGATAAAATACCGCTTTCCTATCATACAAATATGGACTCCCTATAATGATTCCTCATATGTCAAGTGGAACTACGTCTAACTCAACTTCATTAATGAATTTTTCAGTAATGGCAAACCTGAATAAGCATTTCCTTGTAACCTGTAAATTTGCATTATTTACTATCCAACCCAAGGGATATGGCTTGTGATGAGGTATAGTTTCAAGGTTTAACTTTTTGACCAAGTCTTCTGAAATTAAGTTTGATTGTGACCCACTATCAAATAATGCATCATTCTTTGTATGATTTGAAATTACCCTTATATGGAACAACTCTATCCTTGATTCTTAATTTGGAGTGTTGTTGCGACTATGTAAGGAACTAGTGCTTGCAACAACTTCTTTTCCTTTTGTGACCATGGCTGAAATCTTGGTCTCATCACTAGAATGGAATCCAAGATCATGTTGTGTGGTAGCTGTCGTCTTTTGTTTTCCCTTATTGTTTGGTTTCTTAGGCCTTAGTTCGGGATGTAATTTCCAATAGTGGGTTTCATCATGCCCCACTTCAGAACAATGTTGGCATATAGTTTTCTCCCCATCTTTCTTCACACTCACATTCTTCTTTCTTTTCCATTTTCCACCCTTCTCTTTCTCCTTAACCTTGAATGGCTCCTTCTTACTACCCTCTTCCTGAATGTTCTTTCCTCTTGCTTCAAGTTGCATTGCTTGCACACATACCTCATCTAAATTGTTTGGATTGAACATAAGGATAATGTGTTTTAAGTAGGAATGTAAACCCCCAACATATTTCAACAGTGTATCTTGGGAATTCAAGTTTAATCCTAACAACAAAGCCCTCTTCCTAAACTCCTGGGTATAGTCTTGAACCGTTTGGGCCTTGAGTTGCCTAGAATTTTGCCAAATCATAATGGCTTTTTGCATATAGGATAAAGGATAACACTGTCTTTTAATTGAAGAAACAAATTCAACCCAAAAAATGGATATCTTACCATGAATTCACATTTCCTCTCGAGTCTTTTCTTCCCACCAAACTAGTGTTGCTCCTTCTAACCTCAGTGAAGCCAACTGGATTTTTATGTCATCTTCTTGAAGGTTTTGAATTCTGCAATAAACCTCCAATTGTTGAATCCAATTGTCTAACTTTTATGCATTCACCTCACCACTGTACATGGGAAGTTCAAACTTAATGTCCAATTTGAGTAAGGGAATTTTTTTCTTTTGAGATTTTTGAATGAGTATGAACAGTTTTTGTGGTGGAAATGGAAGATTATGTTGTTTGAGATGACGAGGATGATGAAGATGATGAGGAAGATGAAGATGGTGGAGATGGAGGAGGCTTTTCTCCATTACCATTTGAATCCTTTTTTTTCTTTTTTTTTAATCTCTTGAGCTTCCCTCTCCATGTGGAGGCTTAAAACTCTCTCCAACCATTCTAGTATTCCTCTCTTCATAGAGAACTCTAACGATGTCAATTAAGTCATTGAAAGCTTGCTTGAATGTTTCCTATTCTAAAATACCTTCAGTCTCTCTTGCTCCATACATGATGGCTTTGGATTCAAGCTCAGCTTCTGGTAGTACTTGTACCTCCTCAATCTCAATTGAAGCTAAAATTTGAGTTGTTTCAAGTGCAGATGGGATTGGAACTTTGGGTGGATATTGTGGCCTTGTCGCTCTCCTTCTTCTGGGCATTACCTCAGGAGTTGCAACCAATAGTTTCCCTTCTCCTCTCTGCAACTTTAACCTTGTAAGCGTCACAAATTTGCAACCATTAAAACCCTACTTGCACAAAACTCAAACAATCAAGCAAATAACCTTTGTTTTGAAACCAACTTGATATGTTGTTGAAAGTTAGCTTTGTTGTGCTAATTTCAAATTTAGAATTAAAAACAATTGCTTATCATTTGCTTCATGTGCATGGGTTTCCTTTATGGTGTTTGTGAATGAACAGGTAAATTTTGTCAAGTTTTATGTCAAATTCATGAGAAAAATAACATGAAAGTAAAGTGATGAACAACAACAAATAAATGTAAAACAAACCATCAAAATGAACACTTAACACAATGTTTTGATGAAGGAGTTCACCCCTCCTGGGTTACATCTCCTTGGTCCAACTTCCATGGCTTGGGCCTTTATATTAGCTCAAAATGGAAAAAGTGTGTTTACAATGCTCTACTACTCCTGAAACCCACTTCAATGTGCTCAGAACATCAATATCATCTAGGAATGCCTTTTCTTGATCCCAATTTGGTCAAATTTTGCAAAAGTTATGGTAAAATCAATTTCTCCTAGGAATTCTCCACTAAAACTGGAGGGACTCCAGTTAACTCCACTAAAACTCGATTTACCGCCGAATTTATCAGACTGCTAACTTTTTTCCACCTTAACTGCGTAATTAATTAACGATAAGCACAATATAAGTATGGGTTAATATGCAGTTAGCACATTAAGCGCAGTTAGGCTAACCTCCAGACTCCATTTAGGCAGTAGCGTGGTCACGTGCCAAAACAACCGTTAATGGTTATGGTTTGACTAGTTATGTGTTACTGGTCACATGGGAGCGGGTTGGCTCCCTCCTCCCCCCAACCGCCAACATAATAAACTTTAAATACATTTTGCAACTATAATATGTTAAGACTTGAAGTTGCAGTAGAATGCTATGGCATGAGGTTTATACGGGCGAGGTCGCGGGTTCGACTCCGTCGACCTGCCCATAATTTTGCTGCAGCGTGCCGATAATGTTAACCTTTAAGGAGGGACATGTGGCGGCCTCTGGGCTTGCCACTTGTCCCCTCCTCATTGGTCCATCCTCCTACCAATAATATGAAGCCAAATCACGATACCATTAACCAACCACAATGCGCCACTTGGCGAGTCCTTATTGGACATTGACCATCCCTTTGACCTGCCCAATCATCTGCCATGTTAGTAGTACAGACTGTTGACTATGCAATGACTGTAATTTAATTTTATTTTATTTTTAAATTCCTCTATTTGGCAAAGCGGACAAAACACGATATCTTTCTCATACGAGCTCGGTTTTGAGTGAAACAAGCTGCGTTAGGATTGTATCGCTGAGACAGACACAGTCGTTCAAGTTTTGAGCGATTACGAACACTTTGATTTTTGAGCTAAATATTGATCACTTTATCATAAGTCCATGAAGATGGTGCACATCGAGCTCCAACTTGGGCACTATCATGTTGTCCTCCAACACACCATAAATACCTAATCCACTGTCCACACTTGGTCCACTCTCACACTTCCCTCCAATCAGACCACGAGTGACCAATCCCCGTTGTAGCATCTACTCCTAGTTAGGGAATCCAACACCTAGGAAAACCCTCCACATGTCTGCTAACAGACTTCTCCAATCAGTCCTCTCCTAAGACACCATCATCTACCTATCATCCAATCATCAATAAGGTGACATCTACAACTCACTTTTGTTGCCTCCTTGACCTTGATTTTTGTTCTTCTAGAAGACTGGTTTGGGCACATTTCTAACCCTCAATCCACTGCTTCAATACTGTGTGAAGTTCTCCCCAAAGGTTGCTCCTTTTTGTTGTCCAATTATAAGAAACAAATAATGCTTTAGGGTGAGGCTTCTCCTTAACTAACCCTACAACATTTTGCACCAACTAGCAACAAGAATGTTGCCCTTATATATGGAGACACCCCCTATTTTGTTGCGCAATCATCTCCAGGAGCTTCAACCTAAGGGACAAACTTGTTTTATGACTAGCTTCCCTCAAAATAGTCCCTTCCACTTGATGTTGTAGCTACCCTTCTCTACGGCTCTGTAAATAGAGGTGACCCTCACGAAATAACACAGAAAAACACTCTAAACATACCTATGGATTGCGACTTGGACCTGCAAGGAACTCGCATCATATTTAGGAGATAATATGCCCCAAAACCATCCTCCTTGTCTCCATTCAAGATCCCTTAGATTTGCAGCTCTTCCTCACAAGGAAACTCACACCAAAAGATAAATATCTACCCAAAAACTTGTGCTCCAACCCTTGCGTCCTAGCTACCTCCTTTGTTGTCTCATTTCAAAGCTCTTCCTTTGATTTGGACGCACTTGGATGCCCTAAAATGAGCTTCACATACCTTCTATTTATACACATAAGAAGGGTCAACAAATTTGTTGAAGAGACATAAAGTTTGGACCAAGCCTACATGACTTGATTGTCCAATAATTAATTGTCAACTTCAAAAATTCATCTCCACTTTGACAACTCAGATTTCAATGATTCTCGATGTGTTGGAATTGTCTTGTCATCCTCTATCATTTCCATCCATCACATGTCAAAGTCTCGTCACGATTTTGGCCCAAACATAGATGGGTGCAAAACCCTAGGTTTGGGTTTGAAGTCGACAAGGCCTTGTGTGGAGCTCCTTCCTCCAAACCCTTGATCCTCTAGGCTTGGAGTACCTCCCAAGCTACAAAAAATAAACACGCCCTCTTAGCGAGGGAGGTACTTCCAAGACTAGGAAGTAACCACTACCAACATCGACGACACTACCCAATCTAACATCCATCACTACAACATACCTTGTAGAATGAACTTGGTAATCTCAGTAGTGCCTCTGCCTCATCACATCTAGACCCAAAGATCCCAAACTTCCATAAGGTTTCTCCCTTTGAGGCTAGACTCCCTCTAAGCCTACATGATCTCCACTAGATTAGTTCTTCAAGAACTCATCCTCCTGGATCAAGTACCACTCGTGCAAATCCCTCCAATCTCGGTTATGCAACATCACGATCCGATGAACACTCTAGCCTGCCAACTTGTAGTCCATCACACAAATCCATCTTGATCAAACTGATCTTATATGAGACAAAGAAACCCTTGAGCTTTCCCAACCATCAATGACAAATCAACAAAAGTCCATGATAAAAAATTTTCCCTACAACAAACCGTTGTTCACCAGGCTCACCACTAATCCACCAGAACACTCGACCAATCTCGCTTCTAAGCCAATCAACACCACATCTCTATGTTTTTAGCTGAACCCCCTGCTCCATGATCTAGACAATCACAACTCCCTCTGAGGTGCTTCACTGTGCACACTTTGATTCACTGTCCCTCAAAGTAGCTCAAATATGCTTTGATACCATGTTGTTTTTCCATGATCTTGGTGTCTGGGATAAAATCTTAAATCTTTGATGCTACCAAACCAAGAATCACAACGAAAATACTTTGCACAACAAATATAAACAATAGTAAATCACACATGCATAAAAAAATAGACAACTTTGTACAATAACCCATCTTTGTTATATTAATCGAACTAAATAATACAATAGTCTAGGGCTCCCGTACCAGGGATAATGGCCCTCATACATCCACTACTAAAAGATACAAAACTGGGGCTTGGTGTCAATCCATTGACAACCAATCTACCCTCAATAATATACTTTGACCATTTGGCTGATGTAGTCAACTCTCTCAACTCCTCTCGGTCGTATCCTGTACCTGCCCGGTCCTTCAACTTCCGATTTGCAACTCTTGCCTCTACCAATGCTCCAAGTCCATTTGGCCACTGAATCTCGACTATCCAATCTGCTCACTAGTTGTGCCTTAGTCCATCAAGGGCACAACACATCGAGAATCCTATTGAGTTGTTCATAACTCCACTTGCGAACAACTCTCAACTACCCACCGCTGCTCCTCAAATACTTAGGTACTTCAACCCACTATGGTCTTCCTAAGCTACTCCATTGAAGACCAACACAAGGCACAAAGGGTTTCCACCTACCATTGCAAGATGTCCTTCTCCCACAATGAACACGGGTTAGGAAGATTGCGCACCATCTATTGTGAAGTCCTTCTCCACACATAAGTCTAGGGTTGCTCAACTGCTCCTTTCGTTGATCAAACTTTGAGCTCAACTTATGCCACTCTAGCAACCAACTAAGCCCATGAAGATGGTGCACACCAGGATCCAACATGGGCACTATCACGTTGTCCTCAAATAGACCATAACTCCCTAATCCATTGTCCACACTTGGTCAACTCTCACCCTGCCCTCCAATCAGACCATGGGTGACCAATCCTCATTGTAGAATCTACTCCTAGTTAGGGCATCCGACACCTAAAAAACCCCTCCACATGGCTACTAACAGAATTCTCCAATCAGTCCTCTCCTAGGACACCCTCATCCACTTATCATCCAACCATCAATAAGGTGACATCTACAACTCACTGTTGCTGCCTCCTTGACCTCGATTTTTGTGCTTCTAAAAGACTGGTTAGGGAAAATTCCTAGCCCTCAACCCACTGCTTCAACACTGTGTGAAATTATCCCCAAAGATTGCTCCTTTTCGTTGTCTAATTGTAGGCAACAAACAATGCTTTAGGGCGAGGTTTATCCTCAACTAACCCTACAACATTTATGCACCAACCAACAATAAGAACATTCCCCTTATATATGGAGACACCCCTTGTTTTGCTGTGCAATAATCTCCAAGAGCTGCGACTTAAGGGACATACCTCTATTAGGCCTAACTGCCCTCAAAATAGTCTCTTGCACTTGTTGTTATAGCTACCCTTCTCTACGACCTTGTAAACAAAGGTGACCCTCACGAAATAACACATAAAATCACTCTAAACATACCTCTGCACTGCAGCTTGTACCTACAAGGAAATTGCACCATATTTAGGAGATAATCTGCCCCAAAACCATCCTCCTTGCCTCCATGCAAGGTCCTTCAGATCTAGGGCTCTTCCTCACAAGGAAACTTGCACCAAAAAAGAAATATCTACTTAAAAACTTGTGCTCCAACCCTTGCGTCCTAGCTGCCTCCTTTGTTGTCTGATTTCAGAGCTCTTCCTTTGATTTGAATGCACTTGGATGCTCTAAAATGAGCCTCACATACCTTCTATTTATACACATAAGAAGGGTCAACGAATTTGTTGAAGAGTCGTGACTTTTGGACAAAGTCTACATGACTTGACTGTCCATTAATTAATTGTCAACTCGAAAAATTCATAGCTCCACTTTGACAACTTGGATGTCAATGATTATTGATGCTTTGGAATTGTCTCATCATCCTCTATCATTTCGATCCATCACATGTCAAAGTCTCATCACAATTTTGGCCTAAACATCGATGGGTGCAAAACCACAACCTTGGGTTTCAAGCCCACAAGGCCATTTATGGATCTCCTTCCTCCAAACCCTCTATCCTCTAGGATTGAAGTACCTCCCAAGCTACAAAAAATAAACACTCCCTCTTAGCGAAGGAGGTACTTCCAAGACTAGGAAGTAACCACCAGCAACATCGGCGACACTAGCCAATCTAACATCCATCACTGCAACATACCTTGTAGAGTGAACATGATAATCTCGATCGTGCCTCTGTCTCATCACATCTGGACCTGAAGATCCCAAACTTCCATAGGGTTGCTCCCTTTGGGGCTAGACTCCCTCTGAGCCTACATTATCTCCACTAGATTGGTCCTGCAAGAACTCATCCTCCTGGATCAAATACCACTCGTGCAAATTCCTCCAATCTCAGATATGCAACATCACGATCCAATGAATACTCTATCCTGCCAACCTGTAGTCCATCACACAAATCCATCTCGATCAAACTGATCTTATTTGAGACAAAGAAACCCTTGAGTTGTCCCAACCATCCCTGACAAATCAACAAAAGTCCATGATAAAAAATCTACCCTACAACAAACTGTTGTTCACTAGGTTCACCACCAATCCACCAGAACTCCCATCCAATCTCACTGGAAATCTAGTTAAGACCACATCTCCATGTTTTCAGCTAAACGCTCTGGTCCATTATCTAGACATCCATAACTCCCTCTGAGTTGCTTCGATGTGCACACTCTAACTCAATGTCCCCCAAAGTAGCTCAGATATGCTCCGATACCATGTAGTTTTTCCACGATCTTGGTGTTTGGGATAGAATCTTAAATCTCTAACACTACCAAACCAAGAATCACAACAAAACTACTTTGCACATTGGAATATAAACAACAGTAAATCACACATGCATAAAATATAAACAACTTTTTACAACTTTGTACAATAACCCATATTTGTTATATTAATCAAATTGAATAATACAACAGTCTAGGGCTCCCATACATGGGATAATGGCCTTCATACATCCATTAGTACAAGATACAAAACTGGTGCTTGGTGCTATTCCATTGACAACCAATCTACCCTCAACAAGATACTCTGACCATCTGGATGATGTAGTCCACTCTCTTAGCTCCTCTCGATCGTGCCCTATACCTGCCTGGTCCTTCGACTCCCGATCTGCAAATCCTACCTCTATCAATGCTCCAAGTCCATCTATCCATTGAATCTTGGCTATCCAATCTACTCACTAGCTGTGCCTTAGTCCATTAAGGGCACCAACACATCAAGGCTCTTGTTGAGTTGTTCACAACTCTCAATTGCTAACTATTGCTCCTAAGCTATTCAAGGACTTCAACCCACTATGGTCTTCCTTTGCTGCTCCAATGAAGACCAACATAGGGCACGAAGGGATGTCACTTATCACTGCAAGATGTCCATCTCCAACAATGAACACAGGCTAGGAGGACTGCCCATCATCTACTGTAGAAGTCCTCCACACACAAGTCTAGGGATGCTCAACTGCTCCTTTAGATGATCAAACCTTGAGTTCAACTTCTGCCACTTTAGAAACCACCTAAGTCCATGAAGATGGTGCACACTGGGCTCTAACTTGGGCATTATCAGACTATCCTCAAACAGACCATAACTTCCCAATCCATTGTCCACACTTGGTCAACTCTCATGCCACCCTCCAATTAGACAATGAGTGACTAATCCTCGCATCTGCTCCTAGTTAGGGCATCCAACACCTACGAAACCTCTCCACATCGGTGCTAACATAATTCTCAAATCAGTCCTCTCCTAAGACACCCTCACCCACCTATCATTCAACCATCAACCAGGTGACATCTACAACTCACTATTGTTGCCTACTTGACCTCGATTTCTGTGCTTCTAGAAGACTAGTTAGGTTACACTTCTAGCCCTCAACCCATTGCTTCAACACTATGTCAACTTCTCCCCAAAGGTTGCTCCTTTTCGCTGTCCAATTATAATTAATTGTCAACTTCAAAAATTCATATCTTCACTTTGACAACTCAGATTTCAATGATTCTCGATGCGTTGGAATCATCTTGTCATCCTCTATCATTTCCATCCTCCATATGTCAAAGTATCATTAGGGTTTTGGCCCAAACATCGATGGGTGAAAAACCATAGGCTTAGGTTTCAAGAGGCCACTTGTGGAGCTCCTTCCTCCAAACCCTCGACTCTCCAGGCTTGGAGTACCTCCCAAACTACCAAAAATCAGCAAAACCTCCCTTATTCTTAACTTTATAGTTCAAGGTTTTAAAAGCTTGGCAGTGCACCCCCTTATATATTAAAATTAAAAAAAAATTATATGAGAAAACATACAAGGTATAGTAAAAACTAGAAATTACACCAATGAAGGGATTCTACTATTAGGGCCATTTTAGTGTCTATTGCAACATACTTAAAGCACATCTCCACTTTAATGTGAGCTAGAAGACTAACTTCACACGTGTTATCCACAAATTCTTGATTTGAGGACCACATGATGTCCAAATCCTCCTCATTGGCCAGATAAAAATCATAGAGGGAGGAGACCCTAAAGCATGTATGGTTCATTAGTGGAGGAGATAAAGCGTGTATGGTTCATTAGTGGAGGAGATGATAGAATCTTTTGAGGTTAAGGTGGGTTGGAATTTTCAACTAGATACTACAATGAACCCATTTGAGACCGTGACTATGTATTTCCATCATTAAATTTGTATGAATGCAATGATTTCCTTCTCCATTTCCTTGAGTTTAGAAAGACATGTTGTGTAAACTAGTCCTTAACCGAAGCTTCTTGTCAAATTCTTTGTACCATCAATTTCAATCAATGATGAAGTTCACCACACTACATAGTGCTTTAACAACTTGTCGTATTAAACATTTTGACTGGTAAAATTAAATAAAAATAAAAATACAATTAAATAAAAAATAAAAATATGAATTAATAATTAAAATAAAATTGATGTAAATTAATCAATTTATTCTCGTATAATTATATATAAAAAGAAACAATTAAATAAAAAAATGAAATGAAATTAATAATTAAAATAAATTTGAGGTAAATTAATCAATTTATAGTTAGCAGTATTTTGGCTAGAAGTTTTGACAACCCATAGTTTTCCCCAGGGTATTCTTCTCTAATGTAGCCTATTTAAAGAAGTAATTTTCCATCGGATTTACAGCAACCATAGTGTCGTGTCATATAAACATTAGCGATTTTTTACTCTGCTAATAACCAAAAAAGTTTGCTTGGATATAATTTAACTTTGTCTAGTAAGGTCAAGCATGAAGATAAAGTTTGCTCTCATATAATTTAACTTTGTCTAGTAAGGGCAAGCATGAAGTTTATTTGGATATAGTTTAACTTCGTGTGAGCAAGGTGAAACATGCATTTTGTTTGGATATAATTTAACTTTGTTTGATTTAGGTGAAGCTTGAAGTTTGTTTCGATATAGTTTAACTTTTTACTTAGATGTGTGTTCATTTGAATGAACTTTTTACTTGAGTGTGTTCATGATGTGTGTTCATATATATATATATATTTGTGTTAATAAAAATTCTGGATTATAAAGCCAAAACCTTTACATATTTCAATTTTATGGGTTTGACATTGAGCACAGAGGCTCAATTCAAACCCTCAAAGAAGTTCCCCATAATACAAAAATTTTAGTCCCTTTCCAACTAAATATTTTCCTGGAGAAAAAACTTCCCAACTTGAATCCAATCCTCATTTTCGGCAACCATGGATCATTCTTTAGCAACTACATGTTATTATTTTTGAAATCTTCATCATCCCCTTGACGTGCCCAAGAAGTTTAGGGTATTTGACGAATATATTTTTGAAAAAGATTAAATAATAGTAGTTTTAGAGTTTAATTTTATATACAATGTATATATCATACTATATAAAATTTAAAAAATGTAAAAATAGTTTGTTTTTGTTTTTTGAAAAGTCAAGTCCAATACTTGTTTCGTGAGTGTCTTTTAAAACTTTGGAAATAACATTATATATTGAATTATATATTGAAAGGGATTATAAATAAAAACTTTGGAAATAACAATATACAATGAAAAGAGACTATAAATGAACATGGTGTGAGTGTCTTTTAAAACTTTGGAAATAACATTATACAATGAAAAGAGACTATAAATAAAAATCAGAACAATGATTCACGTCTATTCCAAAATCATCTCACGTGGTCTATTCCAAAATGTTCTGAGGCAACTTTTTAATTTCCAAAATGATCGAGGCTTATTTTTTCTAAAAAAAAAATATGAAAATCTATTTATAGATAAGAAATGAAATGAAATGATATTTTAAGGTTTACAAGATTAAAAATAGTCTATGAAATTATTAGCTTTTTGTTTTTTGTTTTTTTTTGGCAATTCAGTGATTCAAATTGATGATAAACTGGCTCAACCTTCCAACAATCCCCTTGCTAAAAAGACAATGCCAAGAAGTTGAGGCTAACATGTTCTCATAACTTTATCTGATGTCTTTGAATGCATCCCATTTCAAAATGAAATGTTTTTCAGATTCCGCTTCCCAAAATGTGCAAAATGTACACACCCATTTTTCCCAAACTTCTTAATACCTTTTCCACTGTCCTTAATTGAGCAATAAAAAACTTTGCCTTCCAGTAAACAAATTTTTCAATATAATAATTTTTCTTTCTACCTAACTCTTTTCCTCTAAAACTTCTCTATAATAAAATTTCTTCCCAAAATACATTTTACCGATATGTCTAGTCCTCACAATGCTAAATTTTTTTCCCCAAAATGCTCATGATTATAGATAACCCCTCTTTATGATTCGGCCTAGTGACTCATCATGCGCTTTTTCCATTGGCGTGGCATTTAATTTTACGGTTTTACCATTGGCATGACATTTGATTTTATTTATTTACTTAGTAAATAACCTTTAGTTTTAATTTTGGTAAATTACAGTTAACTGAATTATTTTGAAAAAGACAAACATCACATCGGTTTGAACTTTATGTTATGTGACGAAGACGAAATAAAAGAGTTGTATATTGTTTTAGCAGTTAATGTCATATATAAAATTATTTATCTAAATTACAGGGTAGATATTAATTTCCAGCTGTACTGAGAGGACATGAGGCATCCATCCAAGCGGATGGGTGTCCTTGGGCGGATGGCACGTGACCATGACCTTAGGAGGAGGACATTGTACTACCAAATCAGATCGACAATCGCGGGATCAGGGTCATATTAATTCCCTCGCGCCTCTGCACAACATGATTTTTTTCGCTGGCCCCGCCCCATTCACACGAAACCCTTGGAAGATGGAGCTGATACATACGTGGAAAGATGAATGATGGCATGTAACAAATTATTATTTTTAGTAGTAGGAGGAGGAAAGAGCAATAACAATTTGTACGGACACAAAACGCAACCTCTGTGCCCTCCAGCACCAGGGAGAGAGGGGGGATGGCCTTCAAATTTTCGGTTCAAACATGACTATTAAGAGTTGGCATCATAAATTCAATTCACGAAATGAAGAAGAAGAAGAATTTCAGTCTCAAACGGCATTGGTACATATATAGATGAGCAGCAATGCTGGCTTTCTTCTTCTTATTGTTGTTACTATATAATTTCTTGCAAGGGCGACGGTGGCAGTGGCAGTGGCAGGAGCTTTTACTGTTGCAGTTGAAGGGATGAGAAACATGGAAGATTGGGCGTTTTACAGTGTCGAATGAACGACTGGCGAGTACTAACATTACTGCTCTCAAGTTTTATAAATTCTATTTCTAATTCCAGTGCAAGGCAAACACATTGGACTTGTTTGAAAATGCGGGCTTCGATGATAGATGTTTGTTTTGCTCATGCTAATGAATATCAACGGTGTCTTAAAGGGGGTGGATTATGGTTTCTGTGAGTGTTTAGGGTTGGTGCTGATAAAGGCATTACGAGGTTGGGTAGCTCTAATATTTTTGGGTTTTGAAGATGTGTGTTTCTTTCTTAGGGTTTTAATGAATGCGTTATCAATCAATTAATCAAGGAAGAAAGAAACAAAGAAAGGGTCGTTTTCTGCAACCGTCAACTGCTGCGTCTGCCCCTTCTTACCCGCTCTCTTGGCCTAATCATTGGAAGTGGAAATGAATTCTTAATTGGATTTAGCATTGGAATTCTGCCTTTCTCCGTAATCTTGTACGCATAAAACTAGTTCAAGTTCTAGTTCTGGTTGTAATCCAAATAATGGCCACTAATTTGCATTGCGACATTAGCTAGCTAACATTATTTCCGGTGGGGGTTCACAATTTTCACTGCACCTTGTTAAGTTAAAAGTACAATCCTTGTTAACTGAGTAGTGCCCACTTTCCACATTGGTTGTGCAGATTGGTCGGCCGCAGCATGTAAACCCCAATATACAATTATCTTTAAACCGACGACAATGTCCTCAAATGTAGCGCCCCCCTAATTAAACCGCTGATTGATTGGTTGCAGGATAATCACGTTTGTCTGCTCAGCCTTTCCCTCCTCCCCTGTGTGGCTTAAGCGCTTGTGAATAAAAAACAACAATAATAACACTTAGAGATGCCTATCCTGAGGCCCCTTTAAGTAATTTTCTGACTGTAAAATCTCATTATGTCCTTTCCTTCCCTGTTCAGTGATGATGGACTAGCCTGTGTAAAATCTGGCAGGACCTCAGATTCATAGTGCACTTTGTTAAGGTGTCTGTCTCCGAGTCTAAACAACTTATTTCATCAACTTTATGGTGGTACTGCTGCCACTGCCATTTTTATTCTTTTCACTGACTTCTGAGTTGTCATCTCTATGTTGTGATTGTTTATTGCAATTGCAAGGAGAGACTCTAATTCAGATAATTTGAATTGACAGGTTCTCTTTCTAGGACCCAACATATCAACTGTTTAGCAAGTGGGCACAGATTCAGTTTCTATTCTGATTGAAAGCTACGATACGTATTCAATTTCAACTTTACTCGTAAAACATTAGAAGGAACCACCTCATTTGCAAGCAATAATACAAGAGAGAAGTTTCTGCACACTAATACAACACACTTATCTTCACTATATTCAAGTATGGAGAACTCAAATTGCAATACCGATACTATTATTCCTGTAACAAAGACTGAAGTCTCAGGGGAATCTCAATCTCACGATTCAAGAGATAATGTGTTTCCTTCTGAATCCACAGATTCAATTGCAGAGGATGACGTCAATGATGTGAGTCAGCTTCTTATTCTTAAGTGATTTTTGTTCCAGTAATATGATACTGTCAGCTCAATATTGATGACGATGATATATCTAGGTTTAGACAGATTTGCTTTCTATTCTAGTTCATTGTTGTCATGTGAATGTGAATCCACAATTACCTTTTCAGAAGGGTCGTGTTAAAGTTGTTGCAGATCTGCATCTTGCAAGCTACAATGAAAAGCATGCACTTAAACTTGCATTTATAGGAATGTCAGCGGACATATCTGCAGTGAAGGCTAATCTTCTACGAGCAATTCATCCATCTTAAAGTATTGGCACACCAACTTTCCATATTGGTCCCTATGGTGCATGGCTTAAACAATTTTGTTTTTCCTTTGATTATCTTCGTCATCATTGCATGCAAGAAATTATCCATAATGGCAGGGACTTACATTTGACCAGCACATGCCTTTGGCTGTATCTTTCTGAAGTAACAACATTGACTTCCTCACCTTGATTTGGCATTTGTCTTGGTTTCTAGGACGTTTTATCACTGCGACGGCTTCTTATTGGGTTTGATGCTCTCCACAAGTTGTCCGTACCCCTTTTAAAGTGTAGATTCTGGTCTCACAATGTCACAGAACCAGAGAAAGCTCTGATACTCTTGTTTTTTTCAGGGAACACTTGCATTGAAAAGAAGGCAAAAAGTTTCACCGTAACCTGTTCAAATTTTTTATTACAGATTAACACAGATTCATAGTACAGTAGTATTTAAAAAAAATGGACAGATGAGGACAAGTATTATTTCCAGGAAAAAGCAGACCAATCTGAAATTGTTTTGTTCCCTATGAAATCACCATTCACTATGAAACTTAAAGCTTTATCCTGTTTTGGTAACGAGAGGCCATATAACTATAATGGGTACATGCTACATCTTGCTGACATGGTTAGATGTTGCATAGCCTAGTTGTGTCAAATTTGATAAAAATGTATGTTTGGAAACAGCCATAGCTTTGTTATATGGTATTCTGATAAGCCAAGTTCGACCAAACATTTTAACTCAGCTGACCAAATGCTTCAACTCAGATAATCAAAATGTCAAGTCAAGTTGACTCACCAAAACTTGATGAGTCATGTTATATCTCTTAAGATCAATAGGGATCATGCAGTTAGAAGTTTATGTAAAAAATTATTTAACATGTTTGCAATGCCAATGTGAATAGTTGCAGTTGCCTATACCATTACTATTGTGCACTTGATGAATCATTCATTACAAGCTGACTCCTTTTGTGGAAATTCACCTATAAACTTTGAGTGCTAGATTTAGTTTAACCCTGTTTGCTTCAAATTATACCTATGGAAAATGGAATATCTCTATCCACTTTTGGTGGAGTTTTTCCATATACAAATACCATTCCGTTTTTGTTCTATTTAAAGGTTCTAGTTATATTGGTTAGGCATGCATTTTCTCCCCTTCTGTTTTAAAAATTTAGAACAACTTTATTTGCACACCATATTCAGTTAAAAATATAATTGAGAACTAGATCCTCGATTTCAACATAGCCTGTGTGTCACCTATCTTGTCTCCTTAACTGGACGGTGGGGTTAATTCATCTCAGTTTTCCCCAGCACTTTTAGAACACAGATAACTTACCATACAACCATGCCAAATGACCAAGAATATGCAGTCTAACAACAGATGCTATATGCAAAACCATAACTAAGTGTGGAACAACTTTTAAAATTGGAATTATAAACACATCATCATATAGGATAACCAACATTATCAGAAAAATACTACCAAATTTTGAACTTTCAAAGTGGCTGCCAAGGGAGCATTCACTGCCTAGGCATAGATATTTAACTTGATAGCCATGCCCGATTTGGGCTATGAGATGAGAAGAAGAGAGTGCCTACAGGCTTACTCTCTGAAATCCCTAAACACGGTGCTCTAGGATCCAAACTAGATAGGGAGTATGAATTCCTCTGCCAGGTTTCTGCCACTTGTATGGGACAACCCTTTGCAAGGCCTACTCATTGGTATGGGCAGACCCTCTTCCAGCCTACAAATTTGTACATGAAGTCTTTAAATAGGATATAAGCTAATATGGATTACGTGCTCATTAGATTTCCACTCAGCTCAGAATTCCCATCAGCAGTAGTTTAGGCCGAAAGGGTGCATAACCAAAATAGCACTGAGTGCAATCCATCTCTGAACCAAAAATATATCAACAAAGAGGCTATAAATGGCCTCTGACTCCAAAAGTAAGCATAGTACTAAATTACTAAATTAATAACTATAGTCTGTACAATACAATTTTATCATATGATAGGATCATTTGAATTCTCATCCTCTACATCCTCTAGACTCTAAAATGGGAATCTAGCTTTATTTCCCTGGCCCTGAACGTACCCATTTAGATTCTCTGGCTGTGGAAGTGTGTCCATGACCATCCAAGATAGGTCTTCATTGTCAAATGCTGGTGGCTAGTGGCTTTTACTTCTATTATTATTATTATTTTTAAAATTTGAGTTTAAGTGGTCCCTAGAAGCAGTCATATGACACTTTAGGGAACTGGCTATTTCTGGTTTTGAACCCTGAACTGGATTGTTATGGTCCCGATATTGGTTGGACTGGCTGGTATTGTTGGTTCCGGTCTGTTTCTGATAACATTGGTCTAGCCTCCCACATGTAGAAGTCAGGCACATGATTTCCGCCATAAATCAGCAACATATTCCCCTTCACTCCCCAAGCTTGCAAAGCAGCCAACTAAAAGTATGATGAATAACAACAATATTGCCAAATGATCATTCAAGAACCAACAAAAGAACCCTCCCATAGTCTTAGAAGGAGGTATATATAGGTGGAGAAGGGCATGTCAGGTGTTGATGTGCATGGGAGTGAGGTGGCCAAATCAGTGTTGCAACTATCTTTGTTTCTCCCAGTTTTTCTGAGTTTTGTTGAGGTTTACCATTATTTCCGAGTTTTTTAGGTCCAAGTTTATGCTTGCTAATATATTCCTTGATATTTCTGTTAATTTTTTCCTGGACCCTTGGCAATATAATCTTTGAAACAATATTTGCAATGTTGATCCAGATTACAAATGTTTTTAAAGGCTTTATGTGATAATGCTACCTTCTACCAATCATAAGGGATAAGTTGGGTAAGTGCCACATGCTTTTAGCTCTGTCTCTCTTCCCTTTCTCTTGCCATTTGCTATGTTGTAGTGCCTCTTTCATTTCAATGGCGACCATTTCCATTTTTTATATTCGCTTAGTTTTTGAGATTACATCATGCTTACATCATGGCTTCATGTTCAACATAGGGAAAATAAAAGTATACCTCAGTAAGGTAATTATATTCACTGGTGGGGCCCTGGCCTTGAATTCTTACTAGAAGCTTTACAAAGTCCTGCGACTTACTCCATATGTACAATGTACACAATATGAGATGCCTTTTTAAGTCTCTCTAAGCAAAAATATTAACTGATATTTACACGTTGGCCCATGTACACAAATAACAAATGTGGTATTGTAAATAGGGGCTTGGTTGGTTGGTAAAGCAGGGGTTTTTCTATTCTCCTCACCAAGGTTCAAATCCTCCTAGAGATGTGTTTGTCCATCATGGGTTGACATGCTTGTGTAAACAGGCTAATTTTTGTGGTGGCGGCAAAGTTGCCTCATATGGTCTGTAGCATTTCCTTTTGAACTTGACTTGGTTGTTCATTCCATAGTGTGATTATTTTCTTGTAGCACAGCTATTTTCCAGTAGGACAAGGAAGTAATTTTAATTCTCTTCAATATGCCCCAATACTTTATTTATACAACTTACTTTATCCTACAACCATGCCAAATTATGTAGTTTGTCAACAAATATTATATGCAAAACCATAATTAAGCGTGGAACACCTTTCAAAATTGGAAGCGAGTGCACATACTTTCATCGTATATAATAACCAACAAGAAAAGTTTAAAAATATAGTTATCTTTACATAATTCAAAGCTTGCAAAATGGTTGTGAAGGGTTCATATATTTTCACCACCCAATGTATTATTGACTCAAATGTCATGCTTGAGCTGGGCGTATGAGATGACAAGGACCAAGTTGCCTATGACCTTACTCTCTGAAATCTCTAAGGGTAGCACCATGGATCCTTTTTAGATTGGGAGAAGGAGCTATGCACCCTAGTATGAGTAATCCGTTTGCTAGTATTCTACCATTGCTATGGGAAGACCCTTGGTAGTCCCTTGCACTAGTAATGGTAAACCTTTTGCCAACCTACTCATTGGTGTGGAAGCCCTTGTCTATGCTATGTGCTAGTACAGGTTCCATGCTTAATGTGTAATGACCTCTTCAAGTTAACTGCCCAAGGAAGAATGTAGTAGCTTATCCAACCCCGTAGGCTATACTCAAAGGGTAGAATTAGTATTTAATATTACTAAAGTAGCATTAGGCAATAAAATTGAATTGGGGAAAATGGAGGGAAGCTTGCAAGTCACTCAAATTTGAATTTGGGAGGGAAAAGCCCCAAGGAGAAATTATATAAGGAAGGGATTGGAGTGATTATGATCATCATGGATTATCTTTCTTCTTGATCTTGGGGCTGAGGCTCTTCGACTAGAAAGAGTTTTAAGATCCATGGTTTCTGTTTGGTTTTGGTGGTGAAAGATTCCGGCCTAGCCGATCTCTGTCTTCATCTTTCTTTGTTGAGTGTTTGATTTTGTAGCTATGGTTGTTCTTCATAATTAATATTTTAGTCCTTGATGTATTTATAATGATAAAGATAAACTATGTTCTTTATGCTATTGCCAAAAGAGAAAATATGTGACATGTTCTTCATGCCGGTTTTTAAAAGAGAAATTTTGAATTTATAAAATTGACTTTCTTGGCCCCAAAACTTAAAGTCAACCCTTTAAGAAGTCAGGTTGCCCTGCCCCTTTGGTCACACCCATTTGGCCTCTCAAGGCATTGTATATAAGTGTTGCGAAAATTGTGATTTTATCGCGATAACATAAAAAATCCGCGATTTTTTTCATTTTCCCGATAATATCGCACAATTAATTCAGTGATTTTTTCATTTTGAAAAAAATCCTGATTAAATGTTGTTTTTTTTGTTTAATTTTTTTCTTCGTTTCTTTGTTTTTGTTTAAATTTTGCCTATTGTTTGATGAGGAGGAGGAGGAGGAGGTGACACAACCTCCCCAAGCTACCTCTATCACTAGTAGAGGACATGGTCTACCTCCTGTAGCTCCTAGTTCTTCAGCTTCTAGAGCACAGTAGAGTCCACTACCAACTCCACCGACATCTACATCTAGAGGGAAAGCTATTGCATTTTCTCGCAAAATGGGTAGAGGAAATCAATAGTGTTAGTTATTTGGTTCATTTCATTGTATATGACATTATGACTCATGATATGAGATACATTATTATATTTTTTGTTGATATTTTGAGGCTGAGTTGGGACTCAGGGGTCAGGACTGACTATTCAGGACATGATTCTCTGTTATGTATGATGTAGCACTAGAAATGATATTACACATCTTATATATTAGTTCTTTTATCATATTTATGTGTCAATGTATTTATTTTATGTTGTAAATGCTTTAGATACTAAAAAAGTTGAATAAAAATGAATCTTTTTGTATTTTACGATTATTTCCCGATTTTTACAAATTTTTCCAATTTTTTCCCCTTGTCAATATTATCCCGATAATGATGTTCTTAACATTGCTGTATATGCACATCATTTCGTCCTCCTCCAAGAGCAAGCAACTCAGTCTTTCTGAGGCAAGCAAAGAAGATGAATTTGGGGTAAAGAAGAAGTCGGATTTGAGGTAGAGAAGAAGTTAAATTTGGAGCAAGCAAAGATTTATCCGAGGCAAATAAAGAATGAATCCGTGGTAGAGTTTCTGGGTTTATCTGAGGAGCACAATTGAGTTTTTCTTGAGAGAAGAAGAAGGCCAAAGTTCAGTCCTTCTATAGAAGACTAGGATAAATTCGTTGAGCAGCATATTGACTTGTCTTGTGGGCAGTTTGACCAAGTATGTTAGTTTGATTTTATGTTTAAATTAGATGTATCTTTGTTGACTTGAATAATTTCTCCAAGGAAAAGGTTGCTAGGTTTTTCCCCCAAGTGGGTTTTCCCAGGGTAAAATTCTTGCGTTCCTGTTTGGCCGTCTCTTTATGATCCTATTGGCATTTTGTTTTATTGTTGACATACTCTGTGTAATTGCTTTATGATGAATATGGTTGTAAGAAAAGATTAACCTAAGAGAAATCAGTTTAGAGGATGCTTGAAAAATCAACATGGTATCAAAGCTAAGGTAAAGGAGTAACCCTAAAAGAGAAGCTTGTTTTTGTAAAGGGTTGAAGTGCTAGTTAAATCTCAGAAGGCCGAAAATCTATTGTGGAGAAAGGGGTAACCCTAAAAGATAAGCCTGTTTTTGTAAAGGGTTGAAATGCTAGTTAAATCTTAGAAGGTAGAAAATCTGTTGTGGAGAAAGGAGGCCTAGTTCAATATCATTGTTTGCAAAACTAATAAAGGTTTGCCTGTGATTTTTGAAAGAAGACTGAAGCCTTAATTCTCAATGTTTGTTCATTTATAAAGGAATGAAGGCCTCAGGTCTTGAATAGGTCAAAAACTTTAATAGGCCGAAAAGGCCTCTGAGTGTATTGCAGTAATTTGAAGCTTAAAACCACAAAACTGTTGATTTGGGGTAGCATCGGATGTGCTTTAGCCATGAAAATTGGTGGAAAAGCTGCTAAAGCCCATGAGATCTCCGAAATGGTTTGGACAGATTGTACTCGGTTTGGGAGATATTAAAATAATTAATATTTTTAATGGAGTTCCTAAGTCTAAACTTAGAAAAAATAAAATATTAATGGGTATTTATATAAAATTGGGTTAGAAGGTTCCAAAAGTCATGGATCAAGCCAAACCTAATCTTAACTGTTGATTAGAGATTTAATCTCACTGTTGAAGGACCAACGAGAAAAGTATAAGAAGAGGCTTGAGGGTTAGTTGGAGAACACATCAAAGTGATTAGAGTCATTCATTTTGCTAGAGAGGGGTTACTAAGCAAAAGTGAATTAGTGATCAGCAGCGAGAGGCAGTGAGTATTGGACAAAGAGGCAGAGACAGTATTGAGAGACCAGCGTAGAAGCAGGGAGAGCGAGAGCAATAGTCGGTTCAGGGCACGCAGAACCTAGTAGAGACAATGCAGAGGCGAGAGGGACTGTGTCATCCATGCAGAGGGTGCTGGAGTGACGAAGAGGGTCCCAGATGCTGCTGGAGTGACTGCAAAGGGTCCCAGAGGTTGCATAGTGCCTCAGAAGGTTGACGCAAAGGGTCCTGGGGCTGACGTAGAGGACAGAAGGGCCAGATCCGAGCTTCAAAGTCGCCAGAGAGGGTTTCATGGGACAGGTTTTCTGAATACCTGTTTCCGAATATAGAGATATTGCTGCCGTGTATTTTTCTCTGTTGGGTGAGCCGGTTAGGCATCCAATGGTACTCAAGGAAATACTGCATAATAATAAACCCTCAGAATAACTGCACCAGTTTTCCCGCACTGGGTTTTTCCGGGGACATTTGTCCAAAAATAACGGTGTCACTTGTGTGTTTGTTTTCTTTCAGCTGATGATCTGTAGATGTTGTGATCGTATTGTGTTTATTTCGGTATTTAAATGTTTTAAATAACTTGTTCAGAATTTACAAGTAGAAGAAATAAACCAGCAGAATACAGATTAATTTTCTAACGGATAGACTTAGAAGATTCAACATGGTAGCAGAGTGTGGTTGCAGATCACGGGAGAGCTAAAGGCATCAACTGAGCAGAGCATTTGCAGCAGAATCAGTTGTCCCAAGTTGATAGTTGCAGAAGCGATAGAGGAAGGGTTGACGCAGAGGGACTGCGTCATTAGTCTCGACTTGAGAGAGGCCAACACAGAGGTTGAGTAGGGTAGAAACAGGCTCACCCAGAGCCCAGGAGGGTTGAGGCAGTTGGCTGAGGGAGGTGTTTTGCCGGTGCCGAGATTGCGCAGCCAAGAGGCTCAATCCTTTAGTTGTTGGGGCGAAGGATGCTGTCGGCAGTTTGCGGGAGTGAAGTTGTAGGGTACTGTGGTCAAAACAGTACCTAACAGGGCAAAACCAAGGTAGAGGGAGTTGCTGCCAAGGCGCATTTCTAGCCAAGGAATCCAGATCAGTGTTGCAATTGCACAGGCGATTGGAGAGGGGCAACTTGACGATTGGCATAAGGATTTCCAGGAGGGGGATCAGGACTCAGAGGGAGTCCAGAAGAGAACTTCTAGACGGGAAGTAGAGAGATTCGGAGGAGTCGAACCGAGAACTTCCAGATGGGAAGTAGAGAGACTCAACAGGAGTCAATCGAGAACTTCCAGGTGGGAAGTATAGAGACTTGGATGAGTCGACATAGAAGAGCAGAGAGATGGTCGTGAATGGGCTGAGGGATCAGGATAGGTTGGACAGAGCGTCCAACTTTGTGGTTTGGAAGGCTAGGATCCTGTCCATTCTAGACAGACATCATATCAAGGGCTTCGCCTTGAGAGTAATGGCTATCCTAGTTGACCCGATAGCTAATGAAAGGTACGAGGAGGCAATGGCTAAGGCAAAGTGCATCATCCTTGATGGGGTCAAGGATCATGTGGTCCAACATATTGCCGAGAAGGAAACGACAAAGGAGATGTGGGACACTTTGAAGACATTGTATCAACATACTTCCATGCAAAGGAAGATGCTCCTTGAGAATTAGCTAAGGTTATATACCAGATGCAGAAGGGGGAGCAGATAGATCTCTTCCTCGATCGGTTGAAGGAGATCCGAGACCAACTGACTTCCATAGGGGCCACGCCGGATCAGGAGTTGATGGTGAGGACCGCACTTAACGCAATCTTTGAGGAGTGGGAGACATTTGTCCAGAGCATACTGGGCAGGGCGAGTCTTCCAGATTGGGAAGAACTGTGGGCGACTCTTCGCCAAGAGGAGATCAAACAGCTAACCAAGACGGGAAGTAGCAGCAAAGGAGTCTACATCAAGAAGGAAGAGGGAGAGGATGCAACTCTGGCATCTGTGGGAAAGCAGGAGAAGAGGAAGAGGAAGGACCTCTCTAAGATCAAGTGCTTCCATTGTGGGGAACTGGGTTGCTATGCGAACTAGTGTTTGAGGAAGAAGAGTAAGGGAGAGGCTTTTGACTCAAAGACAACGCCAGTGAAGGCGGGGAAAGAAGTCGAGGAGGATGACAATTGTGCCATGAGTGCTCATGTGCCACTCGAGAAGAAGTGGGGAGACATCGAGCTGTAGTCAAGAGGACTATAGGCGATGAGGGGCAGGATCCTTAAGGTTCCCAACCTCTTGGATTATACCTTGCTACGGGAGCCCCAGAGAGGAGTAGCAGGACTAGCGGATGTGGGTAGAGATGGATGCAGATGAAGCGGCAGAGAGTGCTACAGTGCAAGAGTCCCCGGGTAGCGCGAGGCTAGCAAGCTGCAACAGTGCAAGATGGCACATAGAGGGTTGCAACGATGCAAGATGTAGGGAGTTGTTGCAGCAGTGTAGAGGTCAGTAGACGGAGCACTTGTTAGCGGCAGAGGGAGCTTTAACATCGGGAGTGTTTCTAGCCTGACAGGGATGTGAGAAGTTGGGTGGATCAGTTACTTACTTCTCAGTAACTGAGGTGCAATGCAGTAGCACGATGCAACATGATGAGAGGGGGATGCAATTCAAATGCAGTGTTGGGAGGATGGACCAGCAACAACATTGATGCAGAGGGAGCTGCCGTGCAAATGCAACAGTGGCAGTGGCAGGGCCATGGGCAGGACGTAGCAGTGAAGAGGATGTTGGGCGGGGAGGCCTAGCATCAGCACAGGTACTGATGCCATATAATCAAAGTAATGCTCAGTGTGGAGTATTACTAGAGCACAGTCCTTTCTAAGACGAGTGTTGATTTGGGGTAGCATCGGATGTGCTCTAGCCATGAAAATTGGTAGAGAGGCTCAAACACATGAGATCTCCAAGACCCAGAAATGGTTTGGATAGATTGTACCTGGTTCGGGAGATATTAAAATAATTAATATTTTTAATGGAGTTCCTTAGTTTAAACTTTAAACTTAGGAAAAATAAAATATTAATGGGTATTAATATAACACTAGGTTAGAAGGTTCCAAAAGTCATGGATCAAGCCAAATCTAATCTTAGCCCTTGATTAGAGATTTAATCTCAGCCGTTGAAGGACCAACGAGAAAAGTATAAGAAGAGGCTTGAGGGTCAGTTGGAGAACACACTAGAGTGATCAGTCATGCATTTTGCTAGAGTGGGGTTGCTAAGCAAAAGTGAATCAGTGATCAGCAGGAGGTGCAGTGAGTACTAGACAGAGAGGCAGAGACAGTACTGAGAGACCAGCGCAGAAGTAGGGAGAGCGAGAACAACAGTGAGTTCAGGCCACGCAGAGCCTAGTAGTGATAGCACAGAGGCCAGAAGGGCCAGCGCTGAGCTTTGGAGTCGTCGGAGAGGCTTTCATGGGACAGGTTTTCTGAATACCTGTTTCCAAATATAAAGGTATTGCTACTGTGTATTTTTCTTTGTCGGGTGAGCCGGTTAGGTTCCCAGTTGTACTCAAGGAAATACTGCATAATAATAAACCCTGAGAATAACTGCACCTTTTTTCCCGCATTGGGTTTTTCTGGGGCCATTTGTCCAAAAATAACGGTGTCACTTGTTTGTTTGTTTTCTTCTAGCTGATGATCTGTAAATGTTGTGACTGTATTGTGTTTATTTCGGTATTTAAATGTTTTAAATAACTTGTTCAGAATTTACAAGCAGAAGAAATAAACCAATGGAATACCGATTAATTTTCTAAGGGATAGACTTAGAAAATTCAACAAAAACCAGTACAAAGGCTGAAGTTACCGTAGGGAGTTATAGACGACCAAGAACTTCAGGAATTAAATGAAGCAAGCTTAGACAACTGCTTCAGAAGGCTGAGGTTTCCTCAGTTCTGTTGCAAGAAAACCAAAGGGCTCAGGATTAATGGTAGAAGGTTGAGAGGTTTCATAGAGGACCTCAGAGAATCTGAAATGTCTAATGCCAACTTACAACTTGTTTTGGTTTCCTTTTATGGTATAATCAGGTCACATATTTGACTGATGCTTGAGCATGAACTTGTGATGAAAGATGCTGATGTGATCATAATTCTAAGCCTCTATGAAGTTCAAGAACATCTCTGTTTGAAAATAGACTATCAAAGTCATCCTTTGTTGGGATTTAATTTGATGTTTGCAGATCTGAGGATGATCCGAATATGTTGGAGTTTGTTGGCATTGATTTCTTTTGCATTGAGTATGGATCTGTTTAAAACTAAAGCACCTACAACCTTGAGCTCTTAAACTCATCAACCAGCAGTTCTGAGTAAGAGAATTTCTATTCTTTGCAGATAGTTAATGATGAGTTTCGTTGGGACATTTCTGGTTATTTTTGACTTGATTTTATTGGGTTTTGCTGGAGGTGTGTCTTGCAGGTTTCGTTGTATTGAAGAACTATATTTAACGGGGTGCATCTGTAGCTCATTTTTGTCACATCACATTCACAAAGATATCACGACGGAGCTCGAATTTCCTATTTGATCCATAAAGTTTCTTATTGCAGAACTGCCATCTCTATGAAATGAACCGAGATCTCTTTGTGAGAATCCTGTGCGATTAATCTTGATTCAATTTCATAATAATGCTAATCCTGCATTATTCATCACAAAATTTGAAGAGGACGAAGAACTATGGCAACCCTAAGTTCCGACCCTATCTAGGGTAACAATTCTGGGCATAAATACTTGTTTAGCAAAGCAGATTTTTTGTCTCAGCGACCACCAAATGTGTTGGTTAATTTGTAGCACAAGTATAGCATCAAAAGTGATCTTCTGAAGCAACTTGCAACCCAAGATCTCTGGAGGTTTCATCCCTCGAATCAGAATATTCCTGAAGTAGTTCTTTGATCATTTTCTATGATCCTAATTCCATGATTACTGTATATTCTCAATAGCGAAATCTGTGACATACATCTACAATTTGAGTATTTTTGCAGACCTGCAATCATTGGTGATTGTTGTCCTAATCAAATGGTGTGAAGGCATAATGTAATCAACATTTATTCACCTGTTCGAATAGTTTCCTGGTGATGATGAAATGGTTATCGCATGAGGGAATAAATCACCAATCGCTTGTCGAGTTCTCATGCACGCATTTTGGTCACATGTAGATAAGATGGATTACTTACTGACAATTGAGAAGAGTCAAGTCCAAGGTCATCTGCTTAATCTGGTGATTTTATGGAAGACGAGAAACCACCAATCGTAATCATTTCTGTTTGTCAAATAATCTTCGATATGGTTAGTGATTGCTACACCTAGAGTCTGTAATACGTTTCAAAAGCCCTAATTGATAGGCACCTGTGACTCTATCTCCTTTACAGTGTAACTAAGTTGAAAGTGGGTGAAACTGTGATCCTTACTCTTGCATAACAATGACAGTATTAGTGCCTTCTTGATAACAGAAGTGGATTTTGATATGTTGACTTGATTTCTTGATGACTGGATGGTAAAATTGGTAGTGATAACAATATAGTTGCCTCATATAAAGGACAATACCCTTGATCATTATAACAATGCTCCTGATCTTGGATGCATGTGACAAACGTTGACAACAGTAATGAGACAACAGTCATAACAATGTGACCTTGTAGCCTTTGTTGTCTAGAAAACCTATTATACAACAGTAACTCATGAAATAGTGAGGCAGATCAGTGATAATATCCTTACAATTGTGATGAATGTGCTCTGATCCTATTTATGATAATATCACTTGTGCTCTTGTGAGTAGAGTGTTCACTAAGTCAGAGTGCAGAAGTGAGCTGTAGTGTAGCAGAGACAATATGAGATAGTTGCAGTAGTAGACAGTAGTACAGACTAGCAATAGCAGTAGGGGTGGAAGTAGCAAATGATAGTGGCGGTGGAGTTGTTAATTTTAGATATGGTATGTTCTATGCTTAACACAATGTACTTCAATGTTCGTTAGCAGCCTAATAACAATTTCCAATTATTTCTAGTAGCAATCACATCAACCATTAATCACATTGACAGTAAATGTAGATAGAACATAAAAATAAATGCAGAAGACAAGCCAAGACAAGAGGACACCAGATTTGGCGGATGCCAAGGAAAAACCCCAATGTGGGGAAAACCCTTTGATCAAATCTTATTATTATTCAATAGTTCAGCAGAGACAGAGAGTACAAAAGTCAAATAGACTAGCCCAATACAGAGTCAAACCAGCCCTGTCAAATTCTGCAGTCAACTGTCAGCCCTAACCAAAATGTCAACATTGGTCAAATCAACAGCAAAACACCTCCATTGAAGCTCAGGCAAAGACAGTCTAATTTGGCCTCCAGCAAAGGGAAAAGTCAACCCAAAACAGTCCCACAAACTCTGGTTAAACTTGGTCAAACAGCCCCAAACCTCTCGATTTTCGTGCCAATCAATGCGGCCTCAAGAAAGCCAAATTCTGCCCTTAAAAGCGCAGTCAAATTCAGTCAAAACAGCCTCAGTCAACTCTGGTCAATAGTCTGAAATTTCGGTTTTGTTCTAGCCCAGAAAATCTGTCCTCCTAGCCGCACATGGGAGAGAGAGAGAGAAGATGCCCAAGCTGTATGAACCAATCTGATGAAGAGAGAAGAATGTGTGAGTGAATGATGTCCAAATGAGGTGTGAGGTCTCTTCTATTTATGTACTTTCTTGTGGGTGAAGAGACACATCCATTGGGGTTCTTGACCCTACATTAAGCTGAGGCCAACCTAAACAATTTGTACATGTGAGGGAATAAATTCAGAATCACAATTCTGCTTGTTCGAATGAGATGATCTTTATATCAATCTTGGACCTCTCAAAAAGAGGAATCCAATGCAATTATCATTTCCATCAAATGAGCTGTCCCAAGGTGGAATTTGGCCTTAGTTGCCAATTCTAGTACTCCCTTTCAACTAGGGAGAATTTCACCTGCCAATCCATCTGTCATTATCATGCCATCTTGTCGTAATGTGCTATCTCCGCCATTTTTGCTCTGTTGAAACATGGAGTAATAATGAAGAAGTGATCGAGAGTGAGTCATAATATCATACCATTCTCCACTGACAAAAGTCAGTCCTTGATCCCAAATCAAGTTGTTGGACACCATGCATCCTAGTCATAGGGAGTACGGTAGTACATGATGCGTCCATCGGTAGTGCTATGGTCCTGAACTATCTTTTCTCAACTAATTGGACAGATGAGAGGTACTTCCTATGAGTCTTGGACTCTATGGGTAGGATGTGTGTTGGGGCATTGGCAGGAGAAGGTGAACCACTCATCCTGTTCATATACCATAGGAGAAGGTGAACCACTCATCCTATGCATATATCAATTGTTGAGGAAGGTGAATCACTCACCCTACATATATGTGTCTACAATTGTAGGGGAAGGTGAACCACACACCCTACACACATGTCAACCATCATGGGGTATCACAGGGGAAGGTGAACTTAATGCAGGAGCATCCTGCTCAGAACCTAATGCAGGAGCATCTTGCTCAGAATATTATTGTTCATTTGGTTGATTTAGGGGTGATGCTTTTAACTATTTGTAAGAATCTTGTATAGATTGAGTGAGAAATCTATATGTGAGGTTTTCAGTTGTGAAATATTCTCAACTATGTGAGAATATCAGGGATAATTGATATGGGTAATCTTGTAGAGATTTAGGGATTACGAGATCCTAAAATAGGAATTAGTTGAGTGAATTATGGAAAATATCATGGATTTAGTATAATCCATAATTAGGTAATTATGCTATCATTGTAAGCCTGCGAGGAGAGTGTGGAAGACAGAGTTTACAGTGTTAGAGAGTTAGAGAGAGCTAGGTAGTGGAGCGAATAGATCAGAGCACGAGATGTTATGAACATATATGTAAATACTGTTATGAATGAAGAAAGGAGTTTTGTGTTTAAAAGTGGTTTCTGCGTGGTTTTTATTATGTGATTTGATTCTTTAATCGTACACTGAATCTCTGTTAAATCCAGGAAATTGTGTGTGAAATTAAACCTTTAGTGGAGTCTTTATTTGAAGATTGACGATGTTCGCTGGGGAATGCGCATGCACCTTAACACAAGAAACGGACCCGAAACATTATAAGATCGAGTTGATTGATAAATTCGTGAAAAAATTCGGAAGTAGATCAAGATCGTCCGATTGACAGATCCAATAGATTGATACGGTCATCACGTGCTAATAAGTGCATAGGTTAATTCCAAAAACGGACGCGATCATTTATAAAACTGAGTTAATAATTCAGTTAATCGTGACCGTTTGCTTGAAAAGCTCAGATCGGACGATAATCACGTCGAAAAGTGCACGAGATTTAATTTAAGAAACAGACTGGATATTTTATGGAATACGATTTGATCCAGTTGAATTCCGGATCGATCACAGCCGTTCATTGTGTTGGACGAGATCCGATAGATATCACTCTGGAAGACGTGCGCTGGTTAATTTAGAATTCGGACCCAAGAAAGTTATGAATTGGCATTTTATTTCCTTTCGGTTCCGTGGGTAAAAGTAAAGGTTTGCCATATATCGGGAAATTTAAATAGTTCTGCTATGTTAGCAGAATAGCTTAATTTGGAGTCCACACAAGAGATCGGGGTTTGATAGTTAATTAAACAGGGGTTTAATTAATTTAATTTCCATATTTATGTAAAGATGCAGTTTCGTTGCATCAAAGTGGTATCAGAGCAGAAGAAGATTCTGCGTGAAGTATGATTATTTGTCAGTGTTAGTCTTTATAATTTTTGTGCAGAGTAACAACAGAAAAAGGTGAGAAGATTTGCAGTGGCCTAGAGCAAGGAGTGCTCATATGGTTCCAGGGGAGAGAACCAAAGAGATGCCAAAAGATTGACCTCAAAGGAGGAAAGCTTAGTGAGGTATCATGTAGCAGGGAGACTTGTTACTGTAGAGGCTGATTGCAGCTCACAAGTTAAAGCTGTTAGAGAGATCAAGAAAGCATATGACAAGGAAAATTAGAGGCGCAACGGAAGCAAAGGGAATAGAAGAGGAGTCAGTTTTAAAATTTGATTGAGGTAAATATTTTCTTTTATTGAATTTTGAATATTGATTTGAGTTTGAAGGATTAGTGAAAATGAACATGGAGAAACTTAGGAAAAGTTCAAATAAATGTCAGATGAGTCATGAAGAGCATAGGATAGGTATTGCAGTGATGAGAGCAGAGTTGAATATACTACAGGAATGGTTTCAAGAGAAAGAGAATGAAGACCGAAGACATAGATGGAGAATAAGGAAACGGGTCAAGTGGAATCTATTGCAAGTTCTAGTGTCGTTAAATTCGCGATAATATCGCTTTATCGCGATTTTTTCCCGAAGCCGATATTATCGCGAGTAATACTCGCGTTTTTTATACTTGATTTTTTCCCAATTTATCGTTGAGGGTTAGGGCAGCGCGATTTTATAAGGGATGCTAAATGTTCGAAATGCAATTTTTTGTTGTTGAAAGAAACAAATAATTTTTGAGTGGGGCAGCTTAATGATCAAGTCTAGGCCCTAGTATTGTTATGCTATTCATGGTAATGTTAAATTCTTAAAGTAAAAGTGACATTCTCCTTAATCTTCATTTTCATCCTTTTAATTAAATTTTTAACATTACCATGAAATGACTCAGGATGTTAGAGAGTGGTTCCGGCCTCATTGGATTTCATATGGAGAAAGTAGAATTTTAGATTTCATTCAAAATCCAGCAGACTTATCTGTTTTTCAGGATTTCAGGATTGGGAGATTGTAATGTTTCTAGGTGACACCACCTGCTCGGGCTACCCCTTCCACCAGTAGAGGACGTGGTCTACCTCCTATAGCTCCTACTATTTCTTCAGCTTCTAGAGCACAACAGACTCCATTGCCAACTCCACCAGCACCAGCATCTACATCTAGAGGGAAAGGGAAAGCTGTGGCATTTTCTCGCAAGAGGGGAAGAGGAAATCAATAGGATTAGACTTTAGTTATTTTCTTTATTTTATTGTATATGACATTATGACATGATGAGATACATTATTATATTTTTTGTTGATATTTTGAGGCTGAGTTGGGACTCAGGAGTCAGGATTTACTATTCAGGACATGATTCAATGTTATGTGTGATTTTAGCACGAGAAATAATATTAAACATCTTATATATTAGTTCTTTTATCATATTTATGTGTCAATGGATTTATTTTATGTTGTAGATGGTTTAGATATTATAAAAATTGAAAAAAAATGAAAAAAATGAATATTTTTGTACCAAACGATTTTTTCCCGATAATTACGATTTTTTCCGATTTTTTCCTCACGTCGATATTATCCCGATAACGATTAATGCAACATTGATTGCAACAGAAATGGAATGCTATGTTGATGAACAAACTTGAACAAATACATATTTCTTTGTTGGAGAAGGAGAGACTCATTGGAATTGAGTCACAACAAAGAGGATTTGCTGAAACCCAGAAATTCCATGGTGGGAATTTGGTGCTTGAAGCATCAAAAGAGACCGAAGGTCTGATATTTTTAAAACTGATAGTTTGTCTGTGGTATGGTACTAAATAAGGAATTTGTTGCTATAGAGACAACTAATGACCATTGTTATGATCAAGAAGTCTTTTGTGAACTTGGAGGAAATTGGGATGATTGTTTTTCATTCCATGAAGTTGAGTTTGCAGCTCAATTGGATAAAGAAGCAGTAGACAAAGAGCCAGAGGCCGAAGAAATTGAAACCAGAGAAACTGTAACAAAAGGAGGAAAGGACCCCATAGAGAACATCAACTGTGTTGATGTGATTAACAAAGAGGAATTACTCCTAGAGCATGGTGGAGAAAATTGCTTTACAGATATACAGAATTTGGTTGATAGTTCGAGTGATGATGATATGAACTCTCAGATTTAGTTCTTACTAATCTCAGTACGACAGAGATACCTGACAAAGCTATAGGTACAGATGGTGAACCAACTCAAGACTTGTTCAAAATTTGGAAACCAGGAAAATGGGTATTAAAGTTTAATAATTCTCTGAAGATATTACTCTGCAAATTTAATACGACACTGCATGTTGAAGTTATTTGTTTGAAGGACCATCAACAAAACAGAGTTTGGAATCCTGGAGCTAGTAAGTCATTTAGACTTGTAGCTATCACATTACTACAGAAAAGTGATAGACCTCATAGACAACAGTGTATGATTTTTTTCTACATCGGGAGTCTGATGCAGGAGCATCCTGCTCAGAATATTATTGTTCATTTGGTTGATTTAGGGGGTGATGTTTTTAATTATTTTTAGGATTCTTGTATAGATTTAGTGAGAAATCTATGTGCGAAGTTTTCAGTTGTGAAATATTCTCAACTATGTGAGAATATCAAGGATAATTGATATGGGTAATCTCGTAGAGATCTTTGGGATTACGAGATTCTCGAATAGGAATTAGTTGAGTGAATTATGGAAAATATCATGGATTTAGTATAATCCATAATTAGGTAACTATGGTATAAATGTAAGCCTGCGAGAAGAGTGTGGAAGACAGAGGTTACAGTGTTAGAGAGTTAGCCAGAGCTAGGTAGTGGAGTGAATAGATCAGAGCACGAGATGTTCTGAACATATATGTAAATACTGTTATGAATGAAGAAAGGAGTTTTGTGTTTAAAAGTGGTTCTGCGTGGTTCTTATTATGTGATTTGATTCTTTAATCATAGACTGAATCTCTGTTAAATCCAGGAAATTGTGTGTGAAATTAAACCTTTAGTGGAGTCTTTGTTTGAAGATCGATGGTGTTCACTGGTGAATGCACACGCACCTTAACACAAAAAACGGACTCGAAACATTATAAGATCAAGTTGATTGATAAATTCGTGAAAAAAATTCGGAAGTAGATCAGGATTGTCTGATCGACAGATCCAACAGATTGATACGGTCATCACGTGCTAATAAGCGTAGAGGTTAATTCCAAAAATGAACGCGATCATTTATAAAATTGAGTTAATAACTCAGTTAATCGTGACCGTCCGCTTGAAAAGCTCATATCGGACGTTAATTGTGTCGAAAAGTGCACATGATTTAATTTAAAAAACAGACGCGATATTTTATGGAATATGATTTGATCCAGTTGAATTCAGGATCGATCACCGCCATTCATTGTGTTGAACGAGATTCGACAGATATCGCTTCGGAAGACGTGCGTTGGTTAATTTAGAATTCAGACCTGAGAAAGTTATGAACTGGAATTTTGTTTCCTTTCGGTTCTGTGGGTAAAAGTAAAGGTTTGCCATATATCGGGAAATTTAAATAGTTCTGCTATTTTAGCAGAATAGCTTAATTTGAAGTCCACGCAAGAGATCAGGATTTGATAGTTAATTAAACAGGGGTCTAATTAATTTAATTTTCGTATTTGTGTAAAGATGCAGTTTTGCTGCATCAGAACCACTCACCCTGTACATAGCGCACCACTAAGGGAAGGTGAACCACTCATCCTATGGTCGCTCATAGCTCCAAGAAGTACCCGAAGTCCCCAGGAGCTCCCAGAGCTCAATGTCCAACTCATGCAGGACCTTTATAGGAGGGTCTTTCCACGATTCTAAGTCTCTCTCGGAAGGTTAAGAATTTGACCTTCCCTAAGGGCTTTGTGAGAATGTTTGCGACCTGCTCATTCGTCTTGATGTGTTGGAGCCTTATTGCTCCCCGTTGTACCATATCCCGGATAAAGTGGTACTTGATATCAATGTGCTTGGAGCGGTCGTGGAACACGGGATTCTCTGATAGGCAAATCCCACTCTGGTTGTCATAGAAGATCACTGTGGTATCCAACACGTGCCCAAATCTTTCATTGAAGAGCTTCCCCAACCAAACAACTTCACAACAGGCCATACTAGTAGCAATGTATTCGACCTCGGTGGTGCTTAGTGCAACAGATTTCTGCTTCCTGTTCATCCAAGATATTGAAGGAAACCCCAAAGAGAAGCAACACCCAAACGTGCTCTTATGATCCACCGCACTGCCAACTCAGTTAGCATCAATATATCCATGTAGCCTCAAATTGCCGACAGTGTATCTCTGTCCATAATGGATTGTGCCCCAGAGATATCTTAAGAGATTCTTAGCAGCGATCCAACGAATTTAATGAGGCTCGAATATAAATTGACTCAATGTATTCACAACAAAGCATATGTCCGGACGAGAGTTTACCAAAAACATCAGGCCCCCCACAAGTTGTCGATACTTGAAAGGGTTCGTTAATGTGGGCCCAACAACACTTCTAGATAGCTTCTTGAAGTTGAGTTCCATCAAAGTAGACACAAACTTGCAATCCACCATCCCACATCTCTCAAGCAACTTCACAATGTATTTTCTTTGAGAAAGGAAAATTTCACCTAGATTTTGCCAAACCTCAAAGTCTAGGAAGTAGTGCATCAATCCCAGGTCCTTCATCTCGAATTCGGAACCCAACTCCCTTTTGCATTGATACATGAGTGGGTTTGCACTTGTAAAAAAGAGATAATCCACATAAAGGACTAAAATGAGAGTCCTGTCCTTTTCAACCTTGAAGTATAGGTTTGGGTCAACTTCACTCCTTGTAAAACCCAGCTTCATAAGATAGCTATCAATCCTCTCATACCAAGTCCTAGGGGCTTGCTTCAACCCATATAAGGCTTTCTTCAACCTGCATACATGCGACTTTGGGTCTTGGACTTCGAACCCCTTAGGTTGCTCTACATAGACTTTCTCCTTAAGTGAGCCATGCAAGAAAGCAATTTTGACATCCATTTGGTGTAGGCTCCATCCTTGAGAGGCAACAAGAGTTATAATCGAACATATAGTGGTATATCGGGCAACCAATGCAAATATCTCATCATAGTCCACTTCTTCCTTTTGAGAGAAGCCTCGAGCAGCGAACCTGGGCTTGAACATTTCAGCGCTCCCATCAGCTCCATGTTTGATTTTGTAAAATCCTTTTGAACTGACCACTGGCTTATCCTTGGGTCTAGGAACCGCATCCCAAACATCATTCTTCATGATCGATTCATATTCCTCATTCATCGCATCCTTCCAAACTTGGTGTTTCGTGGCGTCTTCGAATGTGCATGGCTCAGATTGAACAATGGTACTCATAGCAGCTAAGAACCCTTGCTACCTATTCAACTTCTTGCTTTCACGAAATGTCCCCCTTGATGCAACATGTCTTTCAGCATCTCCAAGAGTATCTTTGAGCCACAAAGGTCTTTTTCTTGAAGTAGAGGGCTCACTAGGAGGTGGATCAATGGGATCCATAGGACCTTCAACATTGGGCGTCAGATCATCTGTAAGAGATTCATCGTTCTTTCCTGCATCATCATCATTGTCCTTTTTAGGGATATGAAGTTCTCAGACTTTCCCAAGGTTAGAATCTTCATCGAAGGTGACATCATGACTTATTTCCACTTCTCTTTCACCAGGCACATAGATTCTATATGCCTTCGAAGTTTCATTGTAGCCCACAAACGTTCCTTTCTTCCTAGATGCATCTAGCTTGTTTCTTTCTCTTTCAGCACATGAAAATATATAGGACAACAAAAAATTCTAAAATGAGAAACATCAGGTTTCGTACTTATGAAAACTTCTTCGGGTGTCTTGAAGCCCAATGCTTGATGCGGGCATCTATTTTGAACATATACAACAGGGTTGGTAGCTTCTCCCCACAAGAACTTTGGTAGGCCTTGGTCATGAAGCATAGCACAGGTAGCTTCTATGATTGTTTGATTCTCCCTTTTGGCAACTCCATTTTGCTCAGGAGTATATGCAGTAGTGGTCTCCCTCTTAATGCCAACTTCTCTACAATATTCATTGAATTCATTTGACTCATATTTGGTTCCATTATTGGTCCTCAAAATTTTGATCTTCTTCCCTGTTTGATTCTCGACCAAGGACTTGAAAGAGAGGAACCATTTGAACACTTCAGCCATCTCCTTCAAGAAATAGATCCATGTTTTGCGAGAGAAGTCATCCACAAAAATAACATAGTACAAGTATCTTTCTAAAGATGTTACGAGCAACATACGTGATAGATCAGAATGGATCAATTTGAAGAATATCAGTAGTTTGACTTTCACCTGAGGGGAATGGTCCCCTTGTATGTTTTACAGTTGCACAACCCTGACAAACTCCTTCATGATCTATGTTGAATTCGGGCATACCTGTGACCATCTTCCTTACATCAGGTAAGGCTTTGTAATGAAGGTGAGCAAGTCTTCGGTCACATAATTCAGATTGAAGAGAAGTATCACAAGTCATAGCTCCCAATGGACATTCTCCAACTTGATAGAAATCTTCAACCCTAAATCCAAGTGTAAATGCATCTTTCGGGTTTCTTCGCCAAACACATACCTTCCCATCAACAAATGTCACCTTGAATCCTTTGTCTTCCATCGCAGAAATAGATATTAGGTACTTTTTCAAATTAGGTACATACAACACTTCTTTTAAATGAAGGGTTTGACCTTGATTTAAGTGAAGAGTGACAGTGCCATTCCATTTCATGGGGTAGGTGGTATTGTCTCCAAGTATGATCTCCAAATTTGTCTTCTTTTCAACCAAATTTGAGAGGGCCTCCTTGTACCCAGTGAAGTGCCTTGAGGCACCACTATCAATCAACCAATAATCCAATGTATCCGGAAGAGAGGCAGTGGTGAGGGCAAAAATAAGATAAAATTCTTTCTGCTTATCTACAACATTAGTTTCCTCATACCTAGAGTTTCTCGACTTTTTGGGAGGACGACCATTTCCATATCGAGCAGCGGGAGCATTCCTGTTTCCTTTGTTGTTGAACCTATTGTTCCTTTGATTGTCATTGCCTTTGTAGTTGTTGTGATTGTTGTTGTTATCATCCCTTGGAGTATCCTTATTGTGAGGACACTCTCTAACAAAGTGGCCAAACTTGTTGCAATTGAAGCATCTTCCTTTTCTTCCTTCTTTGAATCCCGACTTAAATCCTTGACCTTGTTTTCTTGGACCAACATTGTTCTTCCTTTTAGCATGAACGGAGAAAGCGGTAGGTTTATTTCTGTTTGAGGGCTTATCTCTTTCCATCATCCTTATTTCTTCTTGAGTGCATCTAGCCAATAATTCATCAAATCCCTAAATCCTATCATTGTTGAGGACGGTAGTGTTAAACATATCCCATTTTTGTGTAAGGCCTCCAAGTGCAATAAGAGTGAGTTCCCTGTCACCAACAACTTCTCCAATAGATAGGAGATCATTCTTGAGTAATCCTCATGAAGTAGGATTGAATGGACTCTCCTCTATCCATCTTGATGTCTTTCAACTTGTTCTTGATAAAGAGAACTTGATTTGCATTATTTACCTTGAACATCCCAACCAACTTGTCATACATCTCCTTAGGTGTTTGCAAATCAAATATAGGCAACCAAAGGCTTGTGAATAAAATCAACAATAATTTTCTTAGCAACGGGTGTATTTAAAGGAGGCTCCACCACTCTTCCTTTGACATAGTTCATAACATCATTCTCTTCCAAAATCAAATCCAGAGACATCTTCCATGCATGATAGTCGGATTTGTCCTTAAGTGTTAAAATTGGCAACTAGGGCCAAACTCCATGTGGGTCATTTTATTCATGGTTAATAATTTTTTTATTAGATTCGTCTCGTCGAGAGGTGTATGATTGATCTAAAGATCATCCGATTCCGATAAGTATTTATGGAGATATGAATTTATTTTGATTATGGAATAATTATCAAGCCGACCAGCAACTCATGTAGGCTTAGAAGCCCAACAGATGCATCTATTCATCATCAACATTTGTGTATAAATACAAGAGGTCTTTTCCTCATTTGGACTCACTCAACTCATCACATCTCTCTCTCTCTAGCGCAGAATAGAGTCTCTTCTCTCCTGCGCAGTTGGTGACTCTTCTCTCACACGTGTGGAAGGAAGCTGCTAAACCCGAAGCTACAACTGTAGATCCAAAGTTTGACCAACATTGACCATCAGATCTCCTCCTCTGAATTGCATTGTAGGCCTATCTGTACCTCCTCTGAAGGCCGCATTTTTTGGTGGTGGAATCAAGCCGATCCGACGGTCGGTTTGCGAGATATCAACTGCCCTAGTTTTGATGATGAAGCTGCTAATGTTGATGCTGCTGATCTAGGGTTTGCTACTACTGATATAAATCAGATTTATTGTACTATTTCCCTCTGTTGAATTATTGAAGATAAAAAAAGATTTGATCAAAGGGTTTCCCCACATTGTGGGGTTTGTTCCCAGCTAGCCGCCACATCTTGTGTCTTTTGTCTTGGCTTGTTTTCTGTCGATTGTTTAATGTTCTATCTGCACTTTACTTTATGTACATGTGATAGCTAATCTGTGGATAATAATAAGAAAGATAAGTAAACTGCTCTAAGCATAGAACATACCATAACTTAACATGGTATTGAAGTTGAGGTGAAGATAAAGCCCGAGCAAGAGCAAGAGCAATCATCGAAGAGAAGATTGGCAAGGCCATCCTAAAAGAACTATGGGGTCCTCAACACTCTTCCCTGCCGAAGACAAGCTCTGTGAGAAGTCTGACTATCACGGATTGAAGAGATCTCTCGATCTAACCTTAGAAGATCAAGGAGTATTGGATCATGTGAGAGGCAATATTGTTGAGCTTCCATGAAATGCACCCGCTGCTGCCAAGAACAAATGGAAAACTGGTGAAGTCAAAACAAAGAAGATCATTCGGGATTCTATCGACAAGCATTTGGTCGCCTACATCTCCGACCTGAACACCTCCAAGGAAATCTACGATCGATTGATGAGTTTATTTAAAGTTAATGATGCAAATCGAGTTTTGTTTCTTAGAAATAAGCTAAAGGAAATTAAGAAGGGCAAAGATGAGAGCATGCAAGCATATTTCTTAAGAATCACCGAGATCAAGAATGATCTCCTATCTATTGGAGAAATTATCTCTGATAGGGAAATGGCACTCTCAATCCTTGGAGGATTACCATCCGAATGGTATGTGTTCAGGACTACTCTTCTAAACAATAACATAATTCCTAGTTTCGAGGAATTAATGGCAAGATGCATTCAAGAAGAAACAAGGGTAGAAGAGCAAGAAATGCCCATGCCTAAAGGTCCTCCTACGGCCTTTTCTTCTCATGATAAGAAAAAAATAATTCCGCGACTAAATAAAAAAGAAAGGCTTGACCTAAGGGTGGAAGAAAAGGACGATGTTACATTTGCGATAAAATAGGTCACTATGCAAGGGAATGCCCTGATAGAAGGAGCTCTCATCAGGACGACGATCAAAATCACTCTCATGGCAATCAAAGGAATGGCAAAACTAATAGCAAAGGTAAAAGCAGTGCTGGGAAAGGAAGAGGACAACCATTCAAGAAGGCAAGAAATTCCAAGTATGAATCTAACAATGTTGACAATAAGCAGGATGAATATTATCTACCAGCTGCTCTATCTACCTTTGCTCCTCCGGACTTGCTGGGAAATTGGCTTATTGATAGTGGTGCCTCAAGGCACTTCACTGGTTACAAAGAAGTTCTCCATAATCTGATAGAGAAAGAAACCAACCTGGAAATTGTCCTTGGAGATAATATGAAATATTCCGTGAAAGGTGTAGGCAACGTCTCTCTTAAATTGAATCAAGGTAATACAATCCACCTACTGGATGTATTATATGTACCTGATCTCAAAAAGAACTTGGGGTCCATTTTGGCTATGGAAGACAAAGGCTACAAGGTGGCTTTCAGCAATGGCAAGGTACGTGCATGGAAAAACAATGTTAAATATTCTTTCACTCTTGGGTTTCGAGTTGATTCATTATATCAGGTCGGAGGAAGTCCGCTAGGTGTCATGTCTCTTCAGTTCGAACTATGGCATCGAAGGTTTGCTCACCTTCACTATAAAGCTCTACCTGATGTAAGAAAAATGGTGATTGGGATGCTCGAGTTCATATTAGAGCAAGAAGGTGTATGTCCCGGATGTGCTGAAGGAATGCTGAAAAGGGGACCATTCCCCTCAAGCCAAAGCAAGACGTCCAATATATTGCAATTAGTTCACTCAGACATATCTGGTATGATGCCTGTGAACTCCTTGGGAGGATATTTATATTACCTCACTTTTACAAATGATTATTCTCACAAGACTTGGATATATTTCTTGAAAAAGAAAGATGAAGTGTTCTCTTGGTTTCGACACTTCAAAGCCTTGATCGAGAATCAAACTGAAAAGAAGATCAAGATCTTAAGGACTGATAATGGAACTGAATATGAATCTAACGAGTTTCATGACTTTTGTAAAGAAGCTGGCAATAAGAAGGAGACTACTACACCATACACTCTTGAACAAAATGGTGTGGCAGAAAGGAAGAACCGTACGATTGTGGAAGCTGTCTGTGCTATGCTCCATGATCAAAGACTTCCAAAGTTTCTATGGGCCGAAGCTGCAAACACCGCTGTATACGTGCAAAACCGATGCCCCCATCAAGCATTGGGTTCCAAGACTCGCGAAGAAATGTTCATCGGTAAGAAACTTGACGTGTCTCATTTAGAATTTTTGGAAGCCTTGTATATTTTCATGTGTCGAAAGAGAAAAGGAACAAATTGGGTGCATCTGGAAAGAAAGGAATCTTCGTGGGCTATAGTGAAAATTCAAAATACTAAGGGCTATAGAATCTATGTAGCCGATCAAAGGGAAGTTGTGATTAGTCATGATGTCACCTTTGACGAAGATATGGCTCTCAGCAAGGTGAACAATCTTTCCACTGTGAGGAGCTCTCAAGAAGCTGACACTAGGGAACCTAAAGAAAAGGACGATGAAACAATGTCTGATGTGGAATAACCCATGGATCCGATTGATCCTCCTCTAGATGAGCCTTCCTCTTCTAGGAAGAGGCCTTCATGGTTTAGGGGGCTACTTGATGATGCTGAAGGACATGCTGCACCCAGAGGAACCTTCCGTGAAAGTAAGAAACCTAACAGGTATCAGGGATACTTGACCATCATGAGCACAATCATACAAAATGAGCCTTCATCATTCTCAGATGCCATCAAGCATCAAGTATGGAAGGATGCTATGACCGAAGAATATGAGTCTATTATGAAGAATGATGTCTGGGAAGTAGTTCCCAGACCCCAGGACAAGACAATTGTCACTTCTAAATGGCTTCACAAGATAAAGCATGCAGCAGATGGAAGTACGAAAAAGTATAAGGTCGTTTTGTTGCTCATGGTTTCTCCCAGAAGGAAGGTATAGACTATGATGATATATTTGAACCTGTTGCCAGATATACCACGATCCGCTCGATCATAGCCCTTGCGGCTTCACAAGGATGGAACCTACATTAGATGGATGTCAAGATCGCGTTCTTGCATGGTGCGATCAAAGAAGAGGTCTACGTGGAGCGACCCGAAGGATTTGAGATTTATGATCGAAAATCTCATGTATGCAGGTTGAAGAAAGCTCTCTATGGGCTGAAGCAAGCACCCCGAGCATGGCATGAGAGGATCGATAGCTACTTGATGAAGCTGGGATTCACTAGGAGTGAAGCCGATCCTAACCTTTACTTTAAGGTTGAAGATGACAAACCTCTCATACTGGTGCTGTATGTGGATGACCTTTTCCTAACAGGTGTAGACCCTCTCATTCACAAATGTAAGAGGGAGTTGGCTTCTGAATTTGAAATGAAGGACCTAGGACTGATGCACTATTTTCTAGGACTTGAAGTTTGGCAGAAGCCAAGAGAAATTTTCCTATCTCAAGGAAAATATGTGGTGAAGATTTTGGAAAGGTTCGGAATGGTGCACTGCAAGCCCGTAACTACCCCGGTGGAGCTTGACTTCAAAAAGTTAAGCGGTAGTGCTAGTGGACCAGTTTTACGAAATGCCACCGAGTATCATCAACTCGTCGGAGCATTAATGTTCTTAGTGAACTCCCGTCCAAACATATGCTTTGCAATCAACACATTGAGTCAACATATGGTTGAACCTCACCACATACATTGGATTGGTGCCAAGAATCTTTTGAGATATCTTTGTGGCACAATCACTTACGGGTTAAGATACACTTCCGGAGATGTGAGACTGCTTGGATATACTGACGCTGATTGGGCAGGCAGTGTGGTGGATCGTAAGAGCACTTCTGGGTGCTGTTTCACCTTGGGATCTGCATCGATATCCTGGATGAGCAGGAAGTAGGATTCGGTGGCTTTGAGCACCGCCGAATTAGAGTATATTGCTACTAGCATGGCCTCCTGTGAGGCAGTCTGGTTGCGAAAGCTCTTCAGTGAGCTATTTGGATTTACATTAGATACCACTGTGATCCTATGTGACAACCAAAGTGGGATTCGTTTGTCAGAGAATCCCGTATTTCATGATTGCTCCAAGCATATCGATATCAGGTACCACTATATTCGAGATATGGTGCAACGAGGAGCAATAAGGCTCTAACATATCGGTACAGATGAACAAGTCGCCGACATTCTGACAAAGCCCCTAGGGAAAGTCAAATTCTTGACTTTCCGAGAACGACTTGGTGTTGTTCAAAGAACCTCTAACGAGGGTCGTGTATGATGCCTTGAGCTCTGGGAGCTCCGGGGGGGGTGTGGGGTACTTCTTGGAGCGACATATGACCACAGGGTTATTCATCATCCCCTGGTGGTATACATGTACACCCCGTGGCGACTATGTAGCAGGATGATTGGTTCTCTTGTGAGGTTTGGATGATGTGTTCTCCATGACGACTATGTAGCAGGATGATTGGTTCTCCTGTGAGGTCTGGATGATGTGTTCTCCATGATGATTATGTAGCAGGATGATTAGTTCTCTTGTGAGACCTGGATGATGTGTTCTCCATGGCATTTATGTAGCAGGATGGTTAGTTCTCCTGTGAGGCCTGGATGATGTGTTCTCCATGGCATTTATGTAGCATGATGGTTAGTTCTCCTGTGAGGCCTGGATGATGTGTTCTCCATGGCATTATAGCAGGATGATTTGTTCTCCTGTGAGGACAGGATTGATTAGTTCTCCTGTTGAGGCATCCTACCCATGTAGTCTGGGACTCATGGGAAGTACCTCTCATCTGATCAATGAGTAGGGAAATGAAGTTAGGGACCATAGTAGTACCGATGGACGCATCACTGTATCTACCGTACTCCCTATGCTAGGATGACCTTCATTGATCTGGGATCAATGATACTGGTTTGGGACCAGTGGTAGGAGTTGTACCCACTATGACAATGACTTCAGGTCAGTGGAGCATTGGTTTGGGGCTAGTGGTACACACTCTGAGACTGACTTTGAGTCAGTGGAGGATGGTATGATACATCCTCGATCATTTCTTCTTCTTCATAATTCGGACAAAGCAGAGCAGAGCAGATTAGAGTAGATCAGAATAGGGCAGAACAGAACAGAGTAGGGCAGGTAGAATAGAGCAGAGTAGAGCAGAGGTCAAGCTGTACAGGGTAGTGCATTTGATGGATGAATAGTAGTGACCGACAGACGAATTACAGATGGAGTCCTCCCTAGTTGAGAGGGAGTGTTAAAATTGGCAACTAGGGCGAAACTCCATGTGGGTCATTTTATTCATGGCTGATAATATTTTATTAGATTCCTCTCATTGAGAGGTGTAGGATTGATCTAAAGATCATCCGATTCCGATAAGTATTTATGGAGATATGAATTTATTTTGATTATGGAATAATTATCAAGCCGACCAACAACTCATGTAAGCTCAAAAGCCCAACAAACGCATCTATTCATCATCAACATTTGTGTATAAATACAGGAGGTCTTTTCCTCATTTGGACTCACTCAACTCACCACTTCTCTCTCTCTCTCTCTAGTGCAAAAAAGAGTCTCTTCTCTCCTACGCAGTTGGTGACTCTTCTCTCACATGTGTGGAAGGAAGCTGCTAAAGCTGAAGCTGCAACTGCATATCTAAAGTTTGACTAGCGTTGACCATCAGATCTCCTCCTCTAAATTGCGCTATAGGTCCATTTGGACCTCCTCTGAAGGTCACATTTTTTGGTGGTGGAATCAAACCGATCCGACGGTTGGTTTGCAAGATATCAAGTGCCCTAGTTTTGATGATGAAGCCACTAATGCTAATGCTGTTGATCTAGAGTTTGCTACTACTGATATAAATCAGATTTATTGTATTATCTCTCTGCTGAATTATTGAATATAAAAGAAGATTTGATCAAAGGGTTTACCCACATTGTGGGGTTTGTCCTTGGCTAGCCGCCACATCTTGTGTCTCTTGTCTTGGCTTGTTTTTTGTCGATTGTTTAATGTTCTACCTGCACTTTACTTTATGTACATGTGATTGCTAATCTGTGGATAATAATAAGAAAGATATGTAAACTGCTCTAAGCATAGAACATACCATAACTTAACATTAAGCTTGTCCTCAGATTTGAAGTAAGATGTAGTCGACGTTGAGGCTAGCTCCAAATTCTTGTCCAACAACTTCCCTTAGTGATTGCTTTTATCACCCTTGCTTGGGCTTTGTCTTCACCTGAGCTCTGATACCATGTTAATTTTAGATAACAATGGAATGTTCTATGCTTTAGCACAATTTACTCCAATGTTCTTTAGCAGCGCAATAACAATTTCCAATTATTTCCAGTAGCAATCACATCATCCATTAATCACATTGACAGTAAATGCAGATACAACATAAAAACAAATGCAGAAGACATGCCAAGACAAGAGGACACTAGATTTGGCGGATGCCAGGGAAAATCCCCAATGTGGGGAAAACTCTTTGATCAAATCTTCTTATGATTATTCAGTAGTTCAACATAGAGAGTACAAAAGTCAAATACACTAGCCCAATACAAAGTCAAGTAAGCCTTGTCAAATTTTGTAGTCAACTGCAATCATCCTTCGACCTTAACTAAAAAGTCAACGAAGGTCAAATCAATAGCAAAACACCTCCTTTGAAACTCTGTCAAAGGCAGTCTAATTCGGCCTCTAGAAAAATTCAAATTCAACCCAAAATAGTCCCACAAACTTTGGTCAAACTAGGTCAAACAATAGTCAACCCTATGGTCAAACAGGCTTATGGTCAACATAGGTCAAGCAACCCCAAACTTCTTGATTTTCGTGCCAATCAATGCGGCCTCAAGAAGAGAAATTCTGCCCTTAAAAACAAATTCAAATTTAGTCAAAACAACCTCGGTCAACGTTGGTCAATAATCTGAAATTTCGGTTCTGTTTTAGCCCGGAAAATCTGTCCTACTAGCCGCACTTGTGTGAGAGAGAGAATATGCCTAAGTTGTACGAACCAATCTAATGAAGAGAGAGAAGAATGTGTGAGTGAATGATGTCCAAATGAGGTGTGAGGTCTCATCTATTTATATACTTTGTTGTGGGTGAAGAGACACATCCATTGGGCTTCTTGAGCCTACATTACGTTGAGGTTGACCTGAACAATTTGTACATGTGAGGGTATAAATTCAAATTCACACTTCTGCTTGTCTGAATGATATGATCTTTATATCAATCTTGGACCTCTCGAAAAGAGGAATCCAATGCAGTCATCATCTCCATCAAATGAGCTGTTTCAAGGTGGAATTTGGCCCTAGTTGCCAATTTTAACAGGAGTAGAGCCAATAGTTGGAGCAATAGATAATTGTGGCAAAAGTTTAAGCAGATGTATCATGAGCAAGAGGTGGTTGTAGCAACATTTGATTGACTGATTGTATTTAGGCCATTATCCCTGGTACGCGAACCCAACCTTCAGGGAGCATTTGCTTCCTTCTAGCTTCATTGGTAAACCTTGGGAGTACTTTGCTTCCTTCTAGATTTCTTTGGAAAACTGTTGTATGTACATTCATACGTAATCGAGCTTTGATTAAAGCTAAATACTTGTGCACTGTTTACTTGACGTGATGTGATGTCTCATGTTTTACTGAATGCTTTGAATGTTTAAGATAACTAACTAACCAATTGAAAAGAAAAGGAAAATACTGATTCACCCCCCTCTTAGTATTTCCAGCAGGAAGTCTTCTCTTAAAATATATCTTGGGTAATTGCACACACAAGTCACTAATACAAAGAATGAACCATGCAAAAAATTTCTATCTGAAGTGATATATATAATAATATATATATATATATATATATGAAAGCTTTGGGGTCCTATGTTTTCCCTATTGCATTGTATTTCTGAATACAGACATTGTTACAAAACATTGACACCTTGACCTATTGATTAAAAGTCCTGGAAAGATGCATTGCATGTGCTGATGATAAGATATAACCTATATTTTATGGGCATGTAGTCCTGAAACCTATACACTAAGGCAAAATATCATTGTCACTTTGATAGAGGAAGCTCATTGGATATGTCAGCTCACAATGAAAAAGAGGTTGAGTCCTCTTTCAAGGTTGAGGCCAAAAGTCCTCTCTAGAAAGATGAGTGATATAAAAATGCATCCTTATTATTACTACCGCCATGATGAAGTATAGGCTACTTGGGTTGAAGAGGTCAAGATCAATGTTACGTTGATTTGCTAGTTATGATAAAGCAATAATCAAGTATGCTGTGAAATGACTCTATGGTTTTGGACAATTGGATATGGAAAGAAAAAAATTTACACATTGCAAAGTTTGTTGGACCTGCTAGATGTTTAAAATGAATTTTTGAAACTAGCGTTTAGAAGATTGGAATTCTTGGATGTAAAAACCCTAGGGCTTGTGGATAAAACCCTAACCAGACGTTTATGCTGAAACGAAGAAACCCTAGATCGTGCAAGGAAGGAATGGCATCATGTTGATCACATGGGCGAGGATGATAAAGTTGCAAGATGGATGCAAGAACACTAAGATGAAGAGGGAGATGACATTCCCCATAATCCTAAAAACGTGTAGTATTGTATTTCTCTATTCTTTGATTATTATTCTTGTTATTGTTTTACTATTAGCCTTGTCTTTGTTGAAAAGTAGCGAAGGAATGGATTCCTTGATTTTTGCGTTAATTTAAGGAATCATTTTAGTGATCTTAATCATGCACAAGTTCCAGTGATGTGGACGAGTTCAAGAAGTAGTTTGACTAGTGTGAGTTTGTGGAGGACCGAGTTATCTGTTCTCTAGTGTGAGTTAAATTGGGAACTTAAAGCTCAAGTGGAGTTAGCCTCCTAAATTTTAGGGGGACCCAGTTAACTAAGCATGTTGACTTTTGTTAATTAGAAAAGCTCCATTTCAACTTCCTAATTTAGAAACTCACTAACAATAGCCAAGTCATAGTGCTTATAAGGAGATTGAAGGCACACTTTGTATTTATTATTCTTGAACATGGGTTTGTGAGCAAGAGAGCTTGTGGAGGAACGAGCCAAGGGTTTTCTTCTTGTGCGAATTATTGTGGAGATCAATTCTTCTTGAAGTACACATAGAAATAGGGAAATTCCCTATTTATTGGGAGCTTGAGTTATGCTAGGAAATAAGAGGTTATTTCCTCAAGAATTGTACAAGGGAATTGGAGCCTCTAGTATGCATGGAAGGAGGACGAAGATCAGGAATCAAGCAGGGGTTTCATTCCTTGGACACGCAAGAGAATCATTGTATTTTCATATTGAAACTAGTTTGTTTTGTATGAGATCTATTGCTCAGTTTTCCCCAATAAAATTCTGAAGCAAGTGAGGGTTTTCCTAGTTGGGTTCCTTAGTGAAATTGTCTTTTATTCTATTCCACTACTATTTGGTAGAGAAATTCTGTGTCTATGTGAAAAGAAAACTTGTTTTTTAGATTGTTCACTATAGCATATCAACATTTCGTGGAAATTCTACAACCTTTGTTTCTTTTGCTGAGTTGTAATCATTCTTCAATTGCCTCCTAGTGAGGATTGTAGGTGGTATGGAAGTAATGGAAGAACAAAGAAAAACTTGTGACAAGAGGACTCTTCTAGAATAAATAATGAGAGATATTGTACTAAATGAAATCTGAGCTCAAAGGGAGTAAGTAGATCAACAAGTTTGAAGTATACCTTGATTATGTCGAACATAAGTCAATGGTGATGGAACTACAAGATCTAGTGTGTTGTAGATGGCAGCATAGAGAAGTACAAAGAGAATTGAGAATAAAAGGTTCTCTCAGAAAGAGGTAGAGGATCATGACAAGATGTTTGCTCTAGTTGTCAAGTACACTTCTGTTAGAATTATTATCATTGCTTTGAAATTTGCACTAGGTGGATGTAAAGAGTGTTTTTGAAGTAATTAAGGAAAAAGAAGTGTACATAGAGCTACCTCAAGATGTTGAGGTACATGAGAAGAAGTCTCATGATTGAAGAAGGCTTTGTACGATCACAAATAGACGCATTGGGCTTGGTATTTGTGGTTTGATAGATCAAGGTTGATCCTCTACGATTTGTCTTTGACGGAAGCATAAGGATTCATGTGTCAGAGGGAGCAGTTCTAGCTAAAAGAATTGCTTTTGTAACAGAGGGAGCAGTCAAAGAGCCTTGTTTTTAGCTGTAGAGGAAGTTGCTGAGTTCGAGATGATGCTCCGTCAGGCTAAGGGAGCAACTAGGATTACCACAATAGGCTATGTTTCAGTGTGAGGAGCACCCGGTTAGGGCGATAGAAACACAACCGTGTCCACTAAAGGAAGCAAATCAATTTATGTTTGAACCAAGGTATGTTGCTCAACATGTGTTAGAGTACGAACATGGTACAGTTGGTCATGGCACAATCAGCTATTGTTTGAGATATTCGTAAAACAAAGTACAATTGCAAGGATTCACAGATTTAGAGAGTGCAGAAGGCAGAAAGAGTTCATCAGAATATTGCTTTAGTCTAGACTCCATTATGATTTTTTGGATGAGCAAGAAGCATTCATCTGTCGCACTCTGTACTACAAAGGCTGAGTATATTGCAGCTGGATTGTCAAGTTGAGAAGCATTATGGCTTCAAAGGTTGTGTGCAGGATTGTCTTGATTAGTAGCAGGTAACGACCACGATAATAGGTCGAAGCACAGTGAAATTTAGTACCAAGACATGGTATAGAAGGAAGTAGTGTGGCTTCAGTATTATCCTACGGTGAAGCATATCACTGACAAAGACTCTGTCCCAGGAGGAAGTCTATATACTTCAAGGACAAGCTTGGAGTAATTGAGAATGTCTTTTTCAGCAAGAGGGAGTGGTGGAATTGCAACATCTAGGACAATCGTTCTCCCTTGGTTTGTGTTAACTTTAGGTATGTTCTATGCTAGAGCAATTTATTTAAATTTTCACAGTTAGCAATCACATCAGCATTACGATAAACTGCAGATAGAACATAAATACAAAACGCAGAAGACAAGCCAAGACAAGAGGACACAAGATATGGCGCGAGCCAGGGACCAACCCCACAATGTGTGGGGAAACCCTTTGATCAAATCTTCTTTTATCTTCAAAGTTCAGCAGAGAAAGAGAGAGAGAGTACATTTACAACAGAAGTCAATACTTTGACTTATCTAGATCTAGCATAGATCATTTCGTATCATGATGAGATCAGTTGAAGACATTCTGCTTCTACTGATTCTCAAGGTGACTCCTTCACCTATCATCGTTCTGCATCTCGTATTTGCTGCCCCTGATCTACTTCATGCTGTCCATACATCACGCTGCACATGATCTACATCATGCTGTCCATACATCACTATGCAGTCTCACTGATGATGCTGCCCTTTACATTATTATGTAGTCTCATTAATCATGCTGCATCTTCCATCACCATGCCCATCATCTCGGTGCTATACCAAAATATCACTGAGCTGTTCTCATTGATCACAGTGAGGTTCCAACACTGTTAGTGCAACCCTCTTTACCCTAGAACAACTTATCCTAGAGGCTGCCCCACTTATCAAATCCATGCTGTCTAAGGTTCTTCTATGACAACACTTACTCACCATGAAACTATACTCAAATCTGAGATATGTAACAACGTTTATCCTCATGCTGTCACCTACAACAAAACAATTCTCCTTGCTGCTCTTAGATGTCTTCATTGACTGCATATTAGGTGTCTCCATTGCCTGCATTTAGGGCTGCTTGGACTGTGTATAATAGCCTCCATTAATGACTGTTTTAGGGCTGTTTGAAACAGCGTATGAGTGCCTCCCTTGACTGCGTTCAAGGCTGTACCATTGACTGCGTGTTGGGCCTTCCTGGACAGCGTATGAGTGCCTCCCTTGACTGCGTTCAAGGCTGTACCATTGACTGCGTGTTGGGCCTTCCTGGACAGCGTATGAGTGCCTGCCCTGATTGTGTAATGGAGTTTCTCTAGTTAGTGGATAGGAGCCTTCCCTTGACTGCGGCTAAGGCACATTTGAACTGCGGCTAGGGCACAGCTGAGCTGCAGCTAGATCGTCATCTCAACTGTGTATAGGGCATCGTCTGAACTGCGTGTAGGGTCTCCTCAATGTCTGCGGATCTAGTCTTATCCAAGCCTTCCTTTGTTGCGGATAGGGCCTTCCCTTTAGCTGCATATGAGGCCTCCTTTACTGCGGCCAGATCTCCTTCAGCAGCTAGGGCATCATACAAGGCCAGCGTATTCTTCTTAGTGTCTCTCCTTCACCAAAACCCAAAGACGTGGAGAGCAGGAGACTACTCATTAAGATGTGTCCAAATGACATCAAATCCTCATCTATTTATACCAAAATGAGGATGATGAATAGACACGTCGGTTGGGCTTCTAGAGCCTACATGAGTGCTGGTCGGCTTGATAATAATTACATAAACAAAATAAATTCATATCTCCATAAATACTTATCGGAATCGGATGATCTTTGGATCAATCCTACACCTCTCAACGAGAGGGATCCAATAAAAATATCAGCTGCCATAAATAAGTCGACCCACATGGAGTTTGGCCCTAGTTGCCAATTTAACAGTTTGGTTGACCAGGATCAGGGGAAATGGTCCAGAGTGATAACATTAGGGACAAACGTTCTCCATGTGTCAATTATGCTAACCAAATTAGGGAGAATAGTTCGGTGGAGGACAATCACTCTTCTTGTGTCAAGCATGTTGACCAAAATTAGGAAGAATGGTCTTGGAGGCCTAGAATCACTTAATTGAGTGGGTGCCTTTCAACATCAGGCTCAGATTACTCTCCAAATAGGTGAGTGAGCTCATTTAGCATCATGGCCTAGAATGGGGTCTTTGGATTTGGGACCAAATTACTCAAATGGATTGAGTGTGTCCCTAGGGTTTCACCACCAATCAAAGAGATTGACCAGGACGATGGTGAACCAGGGCTAGTCAGCATAACATGAGCTAGAGGCACCGACCAGAATCATGGTGACTAGTTGATGCTAAAGTTATGCCATGTATCAAGAGTATTGACCAAGATTTTGGTGAAGATGCACCATAGGTCAGACGCATCGACCAAAATTATGGTAACTTTTAGATGTTGATGATTTACCACGTGTCACAATTGTTGACCAAATTTTGGTAATTGGATAATGTTGATGCTATTGATTTACCATGTGTCAAAGTTGTTGACCAAATTATGGTAATCAGATGATGTTGATGCTGATGACTTGTTATAACCTTTTCTTAGATAAATTTATCAACATGAGAACATCTAGATAGTCATTATGAATACCTCCCTAGCTAAGAGGAAGTGTTGAATTTTGTAGCTATGGTCGATCTTTATAATTAATATTTTAGCCCTTGATGTATTTATAATTGTAAATATAAAGCATGTTCTCCATGATATTGTCAAAAGGGAAAATATGTGACATGATCTTCATGTCAATTTTTAAAAGAGAAATTTTGAATTTATAATGTTGAATTTCTTGGCCCCAAAACTTAAAGTCGGCCCCCCCCCCCCCAAAAAAAAAAAAGTCAGGTCGGCTTGCCTCTTTGGTCAAACCCATTCAGACTCTCAAGACACTATATATACACACCATTTTGTCCTCCTCCAAAAGCAAGCAACTCGGTCTTTTTGAGGCAAACAAAGAAGGTGAATTTGAGGTAGAGAAGAAGTCAGATTCAAGGTAGAGAAGCAATTAAATCTGGGGCAAGCAAAGAAGACGCATTTGAAGCAGATAAAGGATAAATCACTGGCAGAGTTTTTGGGTTTATCTGAGGAGCATAATCAAGTTTTTCCTGAGAGAAGAAGCTTGAAGTTCAATCCTTCCAGAGCAGTCTAGGTCGAATTTGTTGAGCAATAGATTGACTTGTCTTGTGGGAAGTTTAACTAGGTGTGACTAGGGGCTGTCAGTTTGACTTAGATGTATCTCTATTGACTTGAATAATTTCTTGAAGGAAAAGGTTGTGGGTTTTTCCCCAATTGGGTTTTCCTAGGATAAAAATCTTGTGTTCTTGTTTGGCTGTCTCTCTATGATTCTAATGACATTTTGTTCTACTGTTGACATCCTTTGTGTAATTGCTTTATGATGAACATGATTGTAGGAAAAGATTAATCTAAGAGAAATCATAAGAAGTCATTATCGATTTAGAGGATGATTGAAAAATCAACACTCATCCTTTGTGCAATTGCTTTATGTTGAACATGATTGTAGGAAAATATTAACTTAAGAGAAATCATAAGAAGTCATTATCGGTTTAGAGGATGCTTGAAAAATCAACACTTAGGTGACCAAGTTCAGGGCCTTAAGGGTATTGATAGGTTGTATTCTATTTTCTTTGTGGTAGAGAACTAATATAAAGGCCGAATCAAGGGCATAAGGGTGTCATGTAGGCTAAGGTAGCGAGGAATGGATTCTGTAAAGGGCAATGGATTGGATTGTCCGAGGCAATGAATGGCTGGATTCTTGTAGCAATGAATTGTCATAATGCAGAGTTTAGGGTATATGGTATCGACTAGTTGGGGATTGAGGCATCAAGGGTCTAAGGGAGCTAGTTTAAGATGATGACTGAGGGGTTGGTTTGTGCAGGGTGCTGACGGTCATATTGTAGTGGCACAAAGGCTAATTGGCTGGATTTTATGGCAACGGGTTGAAGTAAAGATGAGATAGGGCTATTAGGGTGTTGCCTGTTGAAACAAGTGGTCCTGGGCCTAAACAACGCATGGAGGATGCCCGACTCACTGGGCGAAAACTTTGATGACCAATGAATTGATATCAGACATGCCATTTTGTAGCAATGAGCTTAGGGTTACAAGCACTTGGTTCCATTAGCACATCTAAGCATTAAAGGACATTAGTAAATCTGAGGTTAGGACACAGTTCCATTAGCACATCTAAGCATTAAAGGACATTAGTAAATCTGAGGTTAGGACATAGTTTGTATGCCTAAGAAAACTAATGTCCTATTGATATTCCTGGTGGGAAACTATGGGTCTTTGTACTGCATGTGAAGATTAGTAAGTCTACTAATTGCTCGTCATATTTGGTCTAACTGTATAGTGGTTGCTTGGGAATCAATTGTTGCTTGAGTTCTTTATTATATTACTTGTGCACACAATTAAAGACCATCATTGTTATAGACTTTGATGAAGTGCTACAACACTGTTATAAAATATAATTTTGTCATGTGTTTGTTGAAACCCTAACTCATAATTTCATTACAAGGTTAATCTCTCTAAGAGGGATATTACACAATGGATTAATGCTAAACTAAGAATTATCATCAGTAATAGTCTAGCTTCACATAGTAGCTTGGCATAGGATTGCAAGTTTAAATCAACAATGCATTCTCTTTTGGCGGACTTCAATGCTTGTACCAAAAGCCTACAAGTGTCTTGTTAATTTTCCATAGTTTTCTATGTAGTAATAATCGTTTTAAACAATTTCTTCCCAGTTCAATCACCCTAGTAATAGATAAGCAATTATAGATAGAATAATAAACAATAAATGCACAATAGAAGATAGCCAAGCACAATGAGACATAGAGATTTGGTCAAAGACCAGGGAAAAACCCCACAAGGAGGAAAAGCCTTAATCAATTCTTCCTCTTCTATCAGTGAATCAATGTTCAACATGAGACATAGTCCAGTAGTACATCCAACAACCAGCGAAAGTCAAGCCTCTGACTTTCCAAGTCAATCAATCCAAAAACAATCAATGATGAGAGAGAGACAAATTTGGTCCAAAATATCATTCTGCAAATTTTCAACCTATGGAGGTACAGTCTATAGCAGTGGACAATCAACAACTTCTACTCAAAGTCAACAATCAAACTGCGTAGAAAAGTTTGGTCAAACCTTAGTCAACCTAGTCAACCTCAATCAAAGTACCCAAAATTTTTTGGTCAGTCTTCTTAAGTTTGACCTCCCAAAACAATTAGAAATTCTGTCAAACCAAAGTCAGAGTGCGCAAGTCAACAATGGTCAAAGTAGCCCAAAATAGATAATAAGTCAACTTTAGTCAAACAAAAAATGTCCTCCTGCTCCTTCGCATGTGTGAATTCAACTTGCAATTTCAGAGATGAATGTGTGATGTGATGTGATGCCAAAATGAGCTCCATCGATCGGCTATTTATATGAGGTCTAGGAGGGTTAATTTCCTTTCGTGGGGCCAACTTGTTGACTTTAGGTTGAATTGGTTAAGGGTAAAAGATGTGAACTTTCTTTATTGATTTGGTAATGAAATTTTGACCGTATCTACGCAATTTTCAACATGTCTATCCATGACAAAGTTGAGGATGCACTTTGCTTCTAGGAGTTAGAGGTAGATTTTAAGTGTTTTCATAGCAATCTGAGGATGAGATCGTGCCCCTCACCATATATGGACGACGCCTTTTGTAGCTCAAATGGATCCCATAATGGATCCCATAATTTGTTAGTCCTAAATGGTCTTCCTTGCTACCTCGAGTCATGGGGTTCACTTGTTCCCCCCCATAGTGGGGGAACCAATGTGTTGGACCACTTCTTGGCTAACTTAGGATCTTCTCCCACATATTTGGCACTTCGGTAGGCCACTCCCTTCTAACAGTCTCCCTCTTTGCAAATCCCCCTTTCTCTACCCACCACCCCCCATGCATCACCTTTCTTTTTGATAGAGAATATCCTAATTCATACACCATTGTCCTTAAATAGTTGTTTCTCCCCATCTCTCATATTATGTCATTGGACACAATCACAATGAAGTATGAGACATCGTCTAGTGCCTTCGAGGAGGCAACCCATGGTTCTTACCTCCACTCCACTTGACAACACAACCATAAGCCCACTCTTGGCTCTTGGCCCATGAATCGTTGTGTTAATGAGGAATGCAAAACCTTCCACAAGCATCTTCACTTCACCCTCACACATGAATTGTCATCTTCCCTGTGCCTCCACAAAACCTATCAGTACCTCCTTTGTTGTAAGAAGCATTTGTTCCTCACCTTGAGGAAACATGAATGTTTGTGGCCCTCTCCCACTCCCAATAATACCTTTTGGCATACCCTTTTCTCTAAACATTGTGCCATCCCTCCAAATCTAGACCTCCAATCCATGCTTTCTCACACGACCTCCCTTTACGACATTCTTGGACAAGCCCCCACTTGTATCCCATCACCTCCCTTTTGTTCCACCTTTTCTTTGAAGAGAGGCATTGAGAGAGTAGCCAGAGACATGAGCACCAATAAAGCAACAAATAAGGAAAGAATGTAGGGAAAATTCCTTATGCATGGTATCTAATCTCTCGTCTCACACAATGCATTAATTGCTGAGATATATCCTATGAAAGTTAGAGTTTTGGAAAGCCCTACAAATATTCTCAATTAGGTGTTTAGTGTAAAAGAGTCATATCTACTTCTTAAAGATCCAAATTGAGTGCCACCAATTGCATTAGAAGGAAGGGTTGTATTTCTAGTAAAAGGCATATATAAAATATTGGATGCATGGCATTCCATACAAATTTGCTCTATAGAAAAGTCTAAAAATTAGTGAGTTTTGGTAATGTCAACACAACTTTCTCTTGGCACATGGAATATTGCTTAGACCCATTGCGTTGTAGAGAAGACATATCAAAGTACTTCAAGATGAAGTTTCAAAATTGGAATGGCCGAAAATTTAGAGATACATCAAGAGAAAGGTCGACTAGAAGGATAGTCTCCATATTAAGGTTTTTTAAGGTACACAACTTACAATTGGCATGAATTTTGATTGGAAGATCTAATTTTGGTGATTGAAATTTTGTTATAACCAATTAAAGAACCAAGTTGATGTAATGAGTGGTAGTTGTTAAAATTGGCAACTAGGGCCAAACTCCATGCGGGTCATCTTATTAATGGAAGCTGATATTTTTTTTGGATCCCTCTCATCGAGAGGTGTAGGATTGATCTAAAGATCATCTGATTCCTATAAGTATTCATGGAGATATGAATTTATTTGTGTTATGGGACAATTCGTCAAGGTCGGCCAGCAATCAAATAAACCCCACTTGTGCTCAACGTTTTAGTATAAATAGAGGTGGCCTTCAAGTCATTTCAACACACTTGGGATCTCTTCTTCTCTACTTGTCTTTGGGTTTTAGTGGGAGGAGAGATCCTAAGGGATAACGGTGCCCTAATCCAGAGGGCAGAAGCTGGAACAGCTGCCACAGAGGGTAGAAGCCGGAATTGTCGAAAATTGCCCGGAACACTGACGTTGAGGGCAGAAGCCAGAATTGCCGGAAACTGTCAGAACTGTTGGAACTGTTGGGAAAGCTGATGTAGAGGGCAGACGCCGGAATTATCGGGAAAGCTAACGCAGAGGGCAGAAGTCGGAATTGCTGGGAACTGTCGGGAAAGTTGACGCAGAGGGCAGAAGCCGAAATTGCCAGGGAAGCTGACGCAGGGGCAGAAGCCGGAACTGCCGGGAAAGATGACGCAAAGGGCAGAAGCCAGAACTGCTGGGAAAGTCGGGAAAGTTGACGTAGAGGGAAAAAGCCGGAACTGCTGGAACAATCGGGAAAGCTGACGCAGAGCGCAGAAGTTAGAAGTGTCGGGAACTTCCGAGAACTTTCAGAACTGCCAGGAACAACTGGAACTGTCGGAACAGCCGGGAATTGCCAAAACAGTCGGAGCATCTGTCTTTGAAGGAGAGCAACATGCAAGGGACAACTAACTAACATTGGGACAGTTGTATGGTACTTAGCAGCAAATACACCATGCATACAATGTTACAGCTAGCATGCAAGGAACAATTAGCATGCAACAACAAGCATGCTAAGGACAACAAGCATGTTAGGGACAACAAGCAAGCAAGGTGCAACCTACACATAGGTTGGTATGGCAACATGGTGCAACAATGATACATAATACAATACAGTGATGGGTACAATCATGATTAATGAAGTGTGATGAGGTGCAACATAGTGAGGATGGGTGCAACATGGTGCAACGCGGTGAGGTGCAACATGATGACGAAATGCAACACAACGATAGGTGAAGGAGTCACCTTGGAGAATCAGTTGAAGCCGCATGTCTTCAACTGATCTCATGTATCATCTTTTTAGAGATGATCTATGCTCTTATCTTGATAAGTCAAAGTGTTGACTTTTGTTGTAAACATACTATCTCTCTCTCTCTCTCTCTCTGCTGAACTATTAAAGAACATATAAGAAAAATTGATTAAGGGCTTCCCCACATTGGGGTTTGTCCCTGGCTAGCGCCATATCTTGTGTCCTCTTGTCTTGGCTTGTCTTCTGCGATTTATGTTTATGTTCTATCTGCAGTTTACTTTAATGCTGATGTGATTGCTAATCTAGAAAACATATTGAGCTAACTGTGAAAATTGAAATAAATTGCTCTAAGCATAGAACATACCTAAAATTAACAGTAGTCTGTTGGAAAAAGTGGATTTATCACATTATTAGGAATATCTTAAAACGTAAATGGTAGATCAAATGAAAAAGATGGATGAAAATAAGGAATAAATACAAAAATCCATGGATTCCATAGAAACCACTCTTTCAAAGTTTCCCTAAAATGGATATGGAGATCCAAGGAAATCATGAAAATAAGGAGAACAATTGTGTTGAGACTCAATCATATATGGTGAGTATTTTATCACATTTGGAGAGCTCAAATATTGAATCTTAAAATCATTATCATTCATCACTTCAAGATCAACATCACAAGGCTGCAAGTCGGCACCAAGTAACTACATTTTGAAGATTGATATGAGGAAGTTTGATGGTAAAGGTCCTATAACATGGATATTGTAGATGGAGCAAATCTTTGATTCACACCAAGTGTCAACCTTGCAAAAGGTTACTATTGTATCCATGTATTTAGAAAATGATCAATTTGTATGGTATTAATGGCTTTGTGATCGAAAAAAGATTCTATTACCTCTTGGTGCATTTTTAATATTTATGGATGATGGCATAGTCTATGTAGACTCTGAAAACATTTGAAATAGTCTTGGGAGAGGCCTTATACCAGAGGCTTTGTGACATTAGCATCTCGAAATGTCTCCTTGCTCCCATCATGACATTGTAGTAGTTAGTTCTAGGTTACCTTCGTACCTTTTTGATGTCATCCAAAGTATCATTGGGCTAGTGCAGTGGTGCTCCCTTTTGTCAACCCTCTTTGGGATCTACATTGATGAGCTATAATCTTTCCTTCATGCACACATCTAGGTTGGAGATGGTTGCCTTCTACATCAGGTGGTGATATCCTACTCCTTTTTGTCTATGACTTGATCTTGCTAACCTCGCCGCCTAGTGTCTATAGAGGCATATGGATACCAAACTTTTTTATCTTTTGATATTTGGTGGTCAACCCGGGTAAACCGAAGGTCATGATATTCAAATGTCTTGAAGGGCTTTCTCTTTGAACTATACTTTTAGGGGGTAGAGATCAAGATCACAACAACTAACACCTCCTTGGGGGTCTAGTTCATGGGGCCACATTTGTCATGCAGTAGGCTCTATAGCCTTGGATGGCACATGACCTCTTTGACATCATCCAAAGTATAATTGTGCTAAAGAAGTGCCCTCTTTCATTGACCCTCTTTGGGATTACATTGATGAGATGTAATCTTTCCTTTACGAACATAGTAGGTTGGAGATGGTTTCCTTCTACATTGGGTGTTGATCTCCTTGGTCAATTTTGTCAATGAATTGATCTTGCTAGCCTTGACTCTAAGGGTCTATAGAGGCAGATTGATCTTTTGATAGTCAACGACCAACCTGGGCAAAACCAAGGTTATGATATTCAAATGTATTAAAGAGCTTTCTCTTTGAGCTATATTTTTAAGGGCCAAAGATTGAGATCACCAAAACTTACACCCCCTTGGCGGTCTAGTTGATAAGGTCTCATTTAGCATGTGGTAGGTTCTTTAGCTTTCGCTTAACAAATGGTGCAACCCCCTTGAGAGATTTTGTTTCTAGAGTTAGTTTGAGGACATCTCGTCTAAACTTACTTCTTGTGATTATTTTGACCCATAATCCTTTATGGTTTAGAGATCTTGGGATCGAGCTTGCTACACGTAGATGATAGTATTCAGAACCGGAATTGGTAACCAAACCGATCTACCTATCAAACTAGTTTTCGAACCGGAACTGGAACCGGAAAAATTAGATTGGTCTTTAAAAGATACATGAAATAATAATCTTTAAATGAAAAAAACTATTTTTAAGATTTAAAACCATGATTCCAAACCAATAAGAACAAAATATACAAAGTTTGCTTATCTATATACCATGTAAAGATGAATATATCAAAATGGCACCCAATGCAATACATATCAACAACAAAATACATAATTAATGAGGCTCTAAATGGCCTCTATAGTCCAAAAACAATGCTACAAACTATGGGACCACTGACATACAAGAAGTCTATATATTAGTGATCAGCATGATCACTCCTCATCATGATCAAACTCATCACCACTACTAGACATGGGATAATCAACATGAGCTACATAAATATCATCTGGCTCAGAGTCTAAGGACTCCTCAAACTCCTTTGCAACCTCAGTAGTAGTAGTAGTAGCAACAAAATTATACATCAAAACTACAAATCATTGATCAACATGATCACTAATGAAACTCATCATTGATTCAACTCTACTAGAAATGGGATTATCAACAAGAGCTACATAAACATCGTCTAGCTCAAAGTCTTCAAACTTGGATTGCTCAACCTTATAATATGATAGAAAAACCTTAGCATGCCTAACAAATTATTTTCTTTTGATTGAAGGGTACATTTTTATTAAGGCCATGGTAGAGGAGTTCAACAAGCAATACCGCCAACTTCAATGAAGTTCAACAATCGATGCCACCAACATCAAGGTACTTAAAAGGGCTTTATGCACTTGATCAATTGCCCATCTCATACCCTCTTGCATGAAAGAAACAATTGGAAACATGCAATCCCCTAAATCATGAAATCTTGAAAACCATTAAGTCTGTTGGATGTTGAGTGATATCTAAAAATCTAGTTTCTCCATATGAAATCCAATGAGGTAGAAACCATTCTCAAACATTTAGAGTCATTTCATGGTAATGTTAAAAATTTAAGTAAAACTATGAAAATTAAAGATAAAAGAAATGTCATGTTTACTTTAAGAATTTAACATTACCATTAATTGTCAACATTGCTAGGGTTGTGAATCTTGAGATATGTGAGGCAAATGAGAGGGGAGACATCTTTTTAAAGGCTTGCAGGGGCTATTTTTGGAGGGAAATAATCCCCTAGTTTCCCTCAAACCCGCTTAGAAAAGGCAAAAAATAACTTACGAGGGGTCTGCAGCTGAGCTAGTAATGAACCAACTGGTTTATGACACAACGGAGTGGTTTGTGGGAAAACCAACGGGTTATGTCATAAACCGATCGGTTTATGCCCAGTTAATGCCAACACCCTAGCCCGCGCACATAAGAACCAACTTTTCTATTACCACATATCTCCGCCTAATGAATTGCCTGGCTTGACTGGTGTATGGTTCAAAATGGCTTGTTTTGAATACTATGACATAGACTAAGCCAAATCAAAGAGAGTTTAGACCTTGGTCCTTTGGCCCATCATCCAATATAAGTGCATAGTTCCCCAACCCATTATTCTAGGTCAAGTTTGAGGGCAATCCCTTTTTCCTCAAGGTAATCTTCTGTTTAATCCCTTTCCAACGTGGAGTTAGGATTTTTGGTATCTTTGCCTCTAGGAGAGAGAGATACCCCTGCCTTGCACTGTGCTACTTAATGGCCCTCGCCTTAAGTTGTCCCTTAGGCCAACTATAAGGCTGGCTTTTAGAGGCCTCGTAGCCTCTTCAGTTGATGACCACCCCCGTAAGTGCTTTCCTCCCTTTAGATACTCCCTAGATGCATTGAGTCATCTCTTACTGATTGGATAGGAATTGAATTGGCCGAGGGAGAAGAAATATATTGATTGTATATCAAGGTTAATTAGACCTAACCTTTGGAGAACTGGGGCTTGAAGTTGTCTTTCTATGTAGAACACTTCTTGGAGTTGTGGGATGGCATCATTATCCATACCACATACACATATAGACGCTAGATACATTCACTTATGTTCCCTTTAGTCCACCTTTTGGTTGGCTCTCACAATGTTCGGTTGGAAGTCGATCATGGTAATTCCTCTGGAGATAGGATTTTCTAGATGTGCACCTTTAGGAACTGAAGACAGAGGTGCTCCACATTTTCATGTGTCCCTTATATGAAATTAAAGGGCGATAACATTGTTTCTATAGGGACTCATGGGTTTTCCTTTCTACTTTTTTTTTGGTATCGCAATTAGAGATGCCTATCCCTATTCATCCAGGAGATAATCAACAACTAATCCCAATTCTTGAACCCCCACCTAGCCATGAGACTACCTAAAGGATCACTTCATATTTTCGTGTTGCCTTGCCAGAATGGAGCAACAAGAGATCAAGGGATCCTCATAGTATTATGGACCATAGAGTGACGAGGCTCCATGTCACTCCATGTCTCACCTCAGTGATATGCTTGATAATGGTTTGGAGGGGTTGGACCAGACCTCTGTCCACACATCATCATAGTGAAAAATGGATGACCCCAAACAGACCTAGAAAAAGATGCCTTCCGCCCATTGGATTACCTCCTAGCACTAGTAGAATAGTTTGTATTCCATTCAGAGCTTCTTTCCTTCAAATTCAGATGGTGGGAGAGTAGGGCTCTGTTATTTCTACATCCCCCAACAAAATTGTCTAGTTGGACCCCATAATGGTGCCCAGTGACTTCGACTTTGAGTGAATGCCCCAATTGTCCCCTTCACTTGTGATCATCAAGACTAGGAGACTTTTAGACCATCCTCATTTCTCTCTTTCCTTTCTTGATCAACACTAAGATGTCCGGTCGTAGAATCTCACTTTGTATCACTAGACCTAAGACAATATTATGTATCTTTTGGATTTGGGTTTAGTTAGACCTAGTGATTAGCTCACCTAGGCACTTATCTAGGCTGCTCTTTTTCTTTTGCTTTCTATATCATATTTTGAGCATTACCTAGGAGCTGCTTTTGCACTCCCATCTTGTTGGATGTATCTTTCAGTCATTGATCTATTTTTGCGATCATTTGTCAGACATTAATAAAATGATCTTATCTTTTTCTTCTGAAGCCTGCAAATCAGCTAGCCAAAATTATGACGGGCAACAAGAATATCTAGATTCAACAGATGATCATCCAAGAACACCAACAAAAGAGCCCTCCCATAGTCTCAAAAGGAGGTACACATAGATGGAAAACAACTGGTAAGGCATTCATGTGCATGGGAATGAGGTATCCTAATATTCCTTAAGACTTTCTACCCCCGTGCCACCTTTTACTAATCACAGGGGATGAGTTGGTTGAGTGCCACATTTCCCTATTTTCATCTCATCCCTCTACCTTGACACTTACTATATCATAGCGCTCTCTCACTCCAATGACGGCCATTTCCATATATTTATACTTAGTCTTTTAGATTACATCATGACTTTATGTTCAACATAGGAACATCAAAACTATGCCTATTTAACTCCATTATATTCACTGTTTAGGCCTTGACTTTGAAGTTCCACTATGAACTTTACAAAGTCACATAACATACTCCATATGTACAATATATACCATATGAGTGTCTTTTAAAGAGTTCCAATGACTTAGCACCTAGGCAAAAATACTTGCATGATATTTACACAGTGGGCGATGTTCAAAATAGGGGAACCAAAATGGGTGATATACCATGAATATCAAAGTTAAGCTAAATACTTTTTCTTGCTCTTTTGTATTTTCAGAAGAAAATAATAGTGGAGACTCCGGAGAGTTGAATACTGGTTTCTAGCATTGTAGAAAGACATTGGGAGAGGCTAAAATAAAGAGAATCTGTGATGAAATTATTTGCTTGGATGTTATTTCTGTTCATCCCAGGTTTATTGGTTGTGAATCCAAACCATGGCTACAGTGTAACACAAAGGCTTGATATCTGAGTTGGACAACTTTGAAATCTTGCTGGGACTTTATAAACTATGGATAATTTGATAAATTTGTGTTAGAATTCCTTTCAGAAGTTATACTAATATTTCTTTATGCAATGTAGTATTTGTAGTTATGGTTCCTCTTAAATTAATGGGGAATTGCTGGTTTTTTGCTTTCATTTATTTATTGGATGTCACATCTATTTGTAGCCTTTCAAAACTATCTCATGACTTTATAAACCATGGATAATTTGATAATTTGTGTTGGAATCCCCTCTGGAAGTTATATTAATATTTGTTATGACATATGCTTATATTAATATTTGCTATGCCACGTGCTTTTTGGAGCTATGACTTGTCTTCACATGTTGTTGGGGAGATAGTTTGCCTTCATTTATTCAATTGGATATTGCATCTTTTTGCAGCCCTGGAAAGCCATCTCATGCATTTCTTTCAATGTACAGGTTAAAGTTTGTGACATCTGTGGCGATATTGGGTATGAGGAAGTGCTAGTCACTTGTGCTGAGTGCAATGAAGGGGCTGAACATATGTGCGTCCTCTGTAAAATTCAAACTCCAATCTTTCTGCATATATTTCTTAGTTACATATTTAGTTTGACCTACATATATAAGGGCTGAGCCATTTTTTATATGTCAGTTGTAAGTTCTGGTTAGAGTTGTCACTATAGTTACTTTATGTTTTTGTCTTATTTTATTCCTTCTGCAATGAGTGATCATTGATAAATGATTTTAGATAGCTCTTCCATCTTGGTTATTTTATTTTCTTTATGATTGGAGATTCCTCTTCCCAATTCATGCAAAGTCCTTTTTGAGTGGACTAATTCAGCTGCTGCTAATTAGTTTTTGTCCTTTTTTCTATCCCTTTTGTTTTCAAAACTTAACAGCTACTGCATGCAAACACTCCTTGAGGCTGTTCCTACAGAGGATTGGTTTTGTGAAGGGTGCAAGTTGAAACAAAAGGAAAACAATCAGAAAAAATTAGAAGTTATCACAGAGTCTCAGACTGTATCTTCTTCTGGCCAGGTCAGTGGAAAACAAGGTACTTGCAGAAATAGCTCTTCAAAGATCTCAGGTTTAGGTAAATTGAACATATCTTCTGAGAAGATGCAGATGCAAAATTCTGCCCTAAATTCTGAAAGTCCTTGTAAGCAACAATTAGGTGATACTCTTGAGGCTCCAGTAAGCAAGAAGCAAACAATTGATTGTGGTAATTTGGCAGTCAATGTGTGTCAATCAGCACTTCAAAGAAATAACTCATTGAAAGCTCACAAAACAATTAAAGCTGATGGATGTGGAGTTCTGCCACAAATAAAGAGTTCAGTGAGACCTTCATTCACTAGAGATGGCTCATTCAAGATGCCTGATGCAGGTAAGTCTGACATTGTTACTACATCATTGCCAGCATATAACAATTCTACACCACGGCCATTCTCCAGGGAGAATTCTTTCAAGACAGCAGAAACAGCAAAGGTGAAATTTCTTCCATCACATTCTGTAGCTGGTCTTCGTTCAGGAGTTCCCTTGAAAGCATCCCCAAAGTTCAATGCTGTAGATGAGAACTCAAATGTAGCATCTCCTCGAACTGGCATAGTGAATTCTCGGCCATTTTCTCCCAGAGACATTAGCAGCCCAATGACAGATTCGGCAGGCCCTCCTGTAAATAGATCAGGCCCGCAATCATCTTCTCGCCAAACTGTAGTGAATTCTGGCTTACGAAGTGTTGGATTATCGAACTCCAATGATGCACTTCCATCTTTTTTGTTATCTAGTAGATCAAATAATTCTTCTCGTGTAAACTCAATCTTCCGAAGCAGCACAGAGACTGACAGTGGCAATGGTGCTGGACAATTGCCAGGAACAAAGGGAAACATGAAGAGCAACAATTCCAGAATATCTTTTCCTTCAAGTTCTAGTTATTCGAAGGATTCTCAGAATGTTACATCTAGGAATTCAGAGGTGAAGGGCATATTAAAACAATCTGCTGGAAAGTTCGCGGTTGACGAATCAAGAGATGAAAAGTCTGATGTGGATATTTCTGCCTTTCCTTCTATTTCTATACAAGGAGATTGCAGCCTGGATGAGTCACTACCACCTGCTAAGGGGAATTTGCACGTGACAGCAGTGTCAGCAGAGCAGAAGTCTTCTACTGTTGTAGCTAAAGTTCTTCAACCACAGAAGTTGGCTAGTGTGGAACTGAAGGGATCTGCGATGTCCAGAGAGAGTCCTAGAGGGTCAATGTTGACCAAAAAGGCTGTGAAAAAAAATGCGTTGACTGAGTCTTGCAATCTCTCAGAGTGTGTCAAGGAGGATCCAGATGGAATAAATTTGAAAGAAATGCAGGGAAGCGTTAGTATATGTGAATTATCAAGAAAGGATAATACAGAACAATTACCTATTTCAGAATTAGTTGATGGGGATAGTGTGGGCCCAACACTTTCCAATGCTCCGACAAGTATGCCATTACTGATGGTGGACAAAGCGGGTTCTTCTGCACTGAAAGTTAAATTGCTTGAGGAGGACAATCTATCCTTGATTAAAGAGTCAGAGGTTTTGACTTTTCGTAAAGATGAACACAAGTCTCTAGATCCTACAAATGTTGAACACAATGTGGTAGTTTCAGTTGGGGAGGATTCAAAGTTAACAACATCAAACAAAAACATATGTTTGAATAGTTTAGAGAACCAAACCAATGAAGGAAATCCTCCCAAAACCTCAGCAGACATGTTGGTCGATAAAGGTATGTTTCTGTCATTTGCCAGTAGTCCCTCTGATCTACAGCTTGGTTCTTGTGACAAGCTTAAATCAGGATAGAAGAATAGAATAATAAACAGTTTCTTTGCGGGTATTTATACATGAAAATGTCTTCCCTTATTTGGTATGTGTAGACTGTGGGATGTTGCTTTTAAAAACTGAGGTTATATATGCTTAATGAAGTAGAGATTTTCCAGTACTTGTATTGTTCCCGTTTTGTTTGCTAAAATTTTCAGATGCAGCAAATATTTAATCTTGATTGATAATTTTTCAGCATCCAGATTGAAGTCAACTCCAGAATCATTGGTAGATAATTTGCATCTGGTGGAAGCTTCTCAGAGAGGTGTTACGTTACAGACAAGGACAAATATTGTATCTGAGATGGTTTCTGGGACCAAAAATATCAGGAAGGAGGTCAAATCAACCTCACCAGTGAAAGAGAAAGGGAGCTCAGATACAAATACATACATCTCAAATGACATAACTGGAAAGCCTATTAATGGGTCTTCTAAAGATCTGTTTAGTCTGGAAGAGAGTTGTGTAAAGCCTATGCCCCCAACTTCAGTAACACAGGCTTTTTCTAGAGAGGTATTGGTGGCAACACAGGTTGAAATATGCATGAATAAGCCTTCAGAAATAGATGTATCATCTTCAACATTGATGCAAACTCCCACATTTGGTCTATCTGAGATGACCAGTTTATCAGTTTCTGTGGCAAAAGACATTTCTACTGTAGCAACTCTTAATGGTGGTTTTGGGTTTCCACAAAAAACCGAGTTAACAAGACCTGCTTCGGAGTCTTTTTGGAGGTATGTAGCCATTCCCTTTTGGTATTGCACGGTATTATCATTGATGCAGCTTCACTGAGACAAATGATGTGTTATGTAAAATGTATTGTTCGGATTTTTCCTGATCATGACAGCTCTCCTCGTAAATGATGTCATAATGTGCCTTTCTTTGTTTTCCTCTCCTATCGGTACAATTAATACGTCAGTTTGAGGAGAACATGATCCAGATCAGGAATTTTGATTTGCATATCTATTAGATAAGGTTCTAAATCTGTCTATTCTATTTACAGGGGTGGCTTTAAAATTATTGAGAAAGGTATTGGTTATAAGTTCTATGATGGTATACAAGCATATCTGGCTAACAAAGCATCTCCAAAAGTTTATGAAGTATCAAGAAAATTTCCTTCACAGCTGCATTTGGAACAAGTGCAACGTTGTAGTGCATGGCCTAAACGTTTCAAAGTAACTCCTCCAACAGATGGGGACATTGCTGTCTATATTTTTCCCACTGGAATAAAAAGGTTTGAACTTAAATTTTTATTCAAGGAATACAAGTTTTCCATCCTATAGACAATGTAAATCGTCGATGGGTTGTGGTTGCATCTTATGTCGTTTGTACTGTATTTGCAGATGCCAAATTCCCTATTTTGAACTTTTGGAGGTCATGATTAAGCAGGATCTAGCTCTCAGGGTTTACTTGGAGGGTGCTGAACTGCTAATATTCTCTTCAAATCATTTACCAGAAAATTATCACCGTGAGTTCTGATAAGCCTCCATTACTTATCATATATTTAAAGCTTTTTGGTTTGTAATTTTTTCTAATTATTCAAAAACTGTTGTCTGTAGTTCTTTGCAGATGACTTGTGATAAAGCTATTCAGTTCTGACACTCTATTATCTAAATAGATTACATAGAAATCATGGAACTGTTTAAGAACTGGGATCAGTTTTCACCATGTAGGAAATGGTTTTTTGGTTTTACTGGCCCACTTATCTTTTGTAAGCTCACTACAATTAATGAAACTTTTTCATCTCCTAGAATTCCAAGTTCATGTGAGAATTTAAAACTTCTTGTCTTGTACTGGTGATCTTGGTTAGGTTTCATTACATATCATTTTCCTGTCTGTTTATTGAACTTACAGATAATCATGTCATTCTAATACTTGATGTCATTTTTCAGATTCCTTCCTCTCTTGAGCAATACTCATACAAGTCATAGATTTTGTTAAAATTTTTCTTCTCATTCCGCATGTTCTTCAGATATAGTACATTGCTCAAATATTTTCTCCCTAGTTTGGACTTGGTGATGTGGATTTCTTAATTGTTTTATTGGGTTTCCTGGATCATAACCTAGAAGTCTAGAGGATTGGTGTGTACTTGCTGCCTGGAGTACATATATACACAATATTAACTACACAAGTCAATTATCTCATTATATAGCTATTTTAGAGGATTGGTGTTAGCTTGGAATTCATATATGCACACATCCATAGATTTAATAACTACTTAACCCCAATGCCACATGGTTCGAGTTTGAGTCCGAGTTCAACATTGATTAAGTTCGATTCAAATTCAAATTTTCTGATAAGGTACGGATGAGGATTACCATTAAATTTGAATAGTGTGTGTGTTATTTAAATTTAAAATAAAATTTAAGATATAAGTTATAACCTAAATATAATTTTATATATTAAATTTTTATTGTCTATAATACAAAATGAAATCTCTCTCTCTCCTCTCTCACACACACACACACACACACACACACACACATAATATATTTAACATAAAATTAATTAAATTCAATATATAACTTATTATAATATTAATATATTACACCTTTATATATATAAACATCATTAAATTTAACAATAAAATTTAATATATAACTTATAAAAAATATTAATGTATTATTTTAATATATATAATACAATATGTATATAAAGCAAATTATTTGTAAAACTATCTTAATGAATAAAAAAAGGAATAAAACTTATTGCCTAACACACCAAAGCGTCGTTCCTCTCTTCATGACTACATAACCTACCAAAGTGTTATTCCTCTCTTCGCAACTGCATAACCTACCAAAGCGTCATTCCTCTTTGCGATTGCATAACCTACCAAAGTGTTATTCCTCTCTTTGTGAGTGCAGCTCTGTCGATGGTCTAGGAGGCATGATGGCCCTCATACAGCATATGCTAGATGTCTGTGCACGTTTTCATCGACTAATCTGAATATAAATGACCTTATCAACTAATATGCACCCTTGATGACCCAAACTGAGTTAGTGTGGAGAAAGCCTTTAAAATTCGAAGAGATTGGAACTCCAAAACTAGAATAATACGACGGAACCTGTAACACAAAATATGACAGATGGGAAAGAAACTGAACTTTATCGAACTTGATCCGAACTTGAAGATATTTTTGAGATTCGCAGGATTTCAAAACTCAAGGTTCAAATTCGGCGAACCCTGTGACATCGCTTAACCCTATAGATATTGCAGTTTTGGATAATTATCACACAGTGAATGCACAGGATATGGCTTCAATCATTTAAATCTCTATCATAATATATGGTAAACTAATTTATATTAGCAATGTCAATAATTTTGAGATGTAATCAATATCCTTTTACATGGAATTGTTTTGACCGAAGTGTTGGTAATGCTTGTGAATACAATAGGTCCATGAAAAGTCCAAGAATGGCGACTGCAACGATACGATTATTACAACCCAACTTCCAAGTTCAGTAGATAGTACAATTATACCTTTTTCAGAAGAGCCCAAGGAAATGCCTTATCTGCAAATTAATTAATGATAAAATCAATCATAGTGCGCCAAGTATGTCTTCTGCTTATTTGCTAAATGGACAAATCATTGGTTGTTTCATCAGATTTTCTTTTGCAATTATGGGATGTTGAAGATGGTCTTAATACGAGTTTAAAGCTTTGCCATTTGGGTTGAAGGTTGGGTGTTGAACTCTAGATTTCTAGAGTGATATGCAAACTGCAACCTTTTCAAAATGGTCCCTGCACAATGTTGCGAAAGCTAATCCTGACACTATCCTTACTATGAAATATTGTCTTTCTTTTCCAAATGCACTAACTCTTCTGCATAGATGAGGAGCATCTCTGTCAAGAATCTGAAGTTCTGAATATGTCTCATCAAGCAGACAAACATGTGGTGAAATAACAGTGGTTAAAAGCACTGTCTATATGTTTCAAGTCCTATCCTCGTTATAGACACGTTGAGAGGGTGGTAGTCAAATGTAAGTATGATTACTATTAGAATCTTGTGCATGGATTTATACAATACTAAGTTTCATGTGTGTGCTCATCTGATATAGCTATTGGAATTGCACCAGGATAAATTTGAGTCAAGGTTAATTGTTTGGTGCATAATTTGCATCCATCCATAATCCTGTTAGGATGGGTTAATCTAGAAGTAGTATATAACCTTAGAGTAATTCCAATGTTCCACAAAGTCTGCAAGATGTGGGGATGTGGGAATGGGGAGAAGCACAGGGAGGGCATGTGGGAGCACCTCCAAATTTTATGGAAATTCAGGCGGGATGGGGGGACATTAGGCTGTGTGTGTAATTCAGTAATGAAATACATTGATTCATGCATCATAAATGATTCAGTAAAATTGAAATAGTAAAATATTGTATACATTGATTTAAATTCATCATTCATTATTCGAGAATCTGATTTTGTTAAATTCATAATTTATTATTCTAGAATCTGATTAGTATGAAGCAAAATAGTAGATATTAAAGTTTGAAGTAAATTGAAATTACTCAAACTCAAAAAGGATAAAAAGTGATGAGTCAAAGACTTGGTCTAGGGTCATCCATATCTAGAGTCAAGAATGAAAAGTTAAAACTAAAAATGAACAATGGATAATGAACCATTGTTCTCAGAATCGAACCAGTGATTGAACTGGTCGACCCCAAAACTGGGAATTGGAGGAAAAAAAGCAGACGAAAAAAGTGGTTGTCCAAAAAATACATACATACTTAAATTTTGATTTTTTGTTGTTATTGTAAATATTCATGTGCATCCATATGAATCCAAACCATTATGTGCCAAAGTTTCTCATATATATAGCAATGGTACATATAACCAAAATAGCACCAGGTGCATTGCATATTTGAACCAAAAACACATCAACAAAGAGGCTCTAGATGGTCTCCATACTACAACAAAATTCATGACACAACAAATACCTATATATGATCAAAATCATCACGTATATTGGGATCCTCATCAGCAACATCACCCTAAGCATTAAAATAATTTAGAAAAAGCTTAACATGTCAAGTCGAGATTTTGTTTGAGTGATAGGTACAATTTTACTAGGGTCATGACAGAGTGTAACCAAAATAGCACCAGGTGCATTGCATATTTGAACCAAAAACACATCAACAAAGAGGCTCTAGATTGTCTCCATACTACAACAAAATTCATGCCACAACAAATACCTATATATGATCAAAATCATCACGTATATTGGGATCCTCATCAGCAACATCACCCTAAGCATTAAAATAATTTAGAAAAAGCTTAACATGTCAAGTCGAGATTTTGTTTGAGTGATAGGTACAATTTTACTAGGGTCATGACAGAGTGTTCAATAATCAATTCCATCACAACATCGAGGTACATAGAAGGCTTGCTGCTCTTGCTTAAATGCTAGTTCTATAACCTCATACATGATAGAATCCAGTGGAAATGTTGCAATTCTGAAATTCTGAAATCCTGAAAGTCTGCTAGATTTTAGGTGGGATCTAAAATTATGTGTTCTCCATATGAAATCTAATGAGGTTAGAACCACTGTCAAACATCCTGGGTGAATTAATGGTAATGGTAATGTTACTTTTTTTGTTTTTGTTTTACGTTAAGAATTTAACATTACCATTAATTATGTAGCAATAGTAGGGCCCTAGGGTCTTGCTGCCCACAAGCATCCTTTTTGGGATACATGCCACCCATATTGGGAAATGTTTCCCTCTGTGTCTCCCCAAGTTTCCCCAAAAGGGGGACGTGGGAAAATGTATCTCGAGGCATCCTGGGAGACTGGGAAACATGGGGAGTGCGAGGCATCCTGGGAGAGTGGGAAACCTGGGGAGTGCAACCCCCATCCTGGGGGACGCCCCCCCTTGAAACACTGAATAATTCACTAGCCAGAAGTTAGAACTAATAATAGATGTTCTCTAGGTAGTTGTTTTTGTTGTTTGTTGTATTGATTACGATGTTGGAAGATCTTTGCAAATGTTGTGCTTCTATCATATTTCAAGTCTTTTATGGAAGATCCTTGTTTGTGTTGTGTGGTTCACTGTTCCCTAGAAATGAACACCAAAATTTTGGTTATTGATGGATAGAGTTTGGAGGCCTTTGGGGTTGCTTTTGTTATTGTCAGATTTTCTTTTTATATCTAAATGACCATGTACTTTCAATATTTTCCTTAATTTTTTTAGAAGTTTATGTGCATAGTGCAAATGTTGTTATGATTAATTTTTTTGGCGATTTAATTACATTAGAATCTCAAGTTGATGTGACACGTCACACAACATAGACCTTATTCTCAAATACATTGTCTTAGCTTGATACTTTGAAGAAAGAAATGATATTAATGTCCACTGATGACCAAAATGGGTTGATGGGACTGGAAAGTGCCACTTGCAAAACTGGGGGACCAGATGAGTGCAAAAGTCATCTCCCTCTTGGTCAATAGGGTTGAGTGTAGGTGGTTAAAGTGGGGTGTTTTTATCGTCTTGAGTATCTACTCAGGTCTGATTCCTACTTGTGACATGCTTGTCCCTCGTGGGCCAATTTGTCTCCACAATGATTGTTTTATGTGGATGGGGCAAGGGTGCTATTCCTGGCAAATTTGGTGGAATAGATTCACCCTAGTCACCAGTGATTCGGCAAGTTTTGCCAGCACAAGTCTGTGGGTGCAATTACTTCTATTGACTGAAGTAGTTTAAGAAAAGTCATTTCCCAAGAGTATAAAAAAAAATCTAACGATAGAAGAACAAGAAGAAAAGCCAACTTATTACATGGAGCCAACTACAAATACAAACTCAAGCAGTAGAGGGAAAAACTGTAAGAAAGAGGAAGAGTGAATTACTTGTCATCAAAGCTATGAATGACAGTGAATGTGTTTGATAATGTTACTTGGAGAGTGGCCTTCACTGATGGGGCCCTTGGGAGTGATCCATATTGGCCTCCGGATCTTTACACTATGGTGGGAGAGGAAACTAGAGAAAAGTGTTCACTACATAAGTTGTCAAAATATTTTTCAGAATGACAATGAATTTGTCTGATAATGTTACTTGGAGAGTCCTTCACTGTTGGGGCCCTTGGGAGTGATCCGTTGTGGCCTCTGGATCTTTCCACTATTGCGGGAGAGGAAACTAGAGAATGAGTGTTCACTAAATAAGTTGTTAAAATATTTCTCAGAAAATGAAAGTTCCTCCAATTAATTACTGTTAAAATATAGATCATCTAGTCATCGGTCAATAGTGTGTAAGTTATAAGCACTTAGTTTTCGCAAGTTGTTGGCCTTTATGAAGGAATTTTGTAATTAGTATTTTGCAACTAAAAGTTTTGCCATTATGCCCTTTTGCAACATTTTTCATTGCAAATGGAAGGTACTTCCGCCTTAGTTCTAGTTTTTCTGTGGTCATGGAATGTTCAATTGCCTACCAAAATGCTTTTGATGTGGAAGATTTGGGCATACATCGATACAACTAATCAGTGTCTATTTTGTATTCTACATCCACACATGAGATTGTGATATTGTTAAGTGCTCCATTACTTAGTTTTGTTAAGGATTAAAGGTGTACAATTTAAGTCAATATGTGCAAAGGTTGATGAAGGTCCTGAGTAGTTACATTGTGCAATTAGGGCTCATCCAAAAGATTGTGAATGGGCGGGATATTGTAATTATTTGTTGGAGTAACAGCTAGTATTGCATGATTCTGTTTATAACTGGACTTTCGGGGGTTCATTCTACTCATTTTTGCTTGCAGTTTACGATTTGTGAGTGAAATTTTGCTTCTTCATGCTGGTATGGGGGGACCAAATTCATGGCAAAGCTACTTTAAAGTTTTATGTATTTTACTATTTAGCAATGATTTAATTGAATTTGAAAAAGTTCCGATATTGTTTATTTTTCTAATGTTTGTTGTCTTTTTGGTTTGAAATGTTGTATATTTTACTTCAAATTCAAAGTTCATCATGGAACAGAAAATTACATCACAAAAACAACAGGATTGCGAGGAAAGCCCAGCCTAATAAAGCCAAGAAGGCATTCCTGCGCACCCAGACAAAGGGACTTAACATGATGACAGATAAAACACAAAATTTGATTCTCACAGGCAGAGACAGCTCATGCTTAAAGCTCCTCAAATACCCTAGACTAAATGAAGAGGGATCCTCCTGAAAAGTAATTTGACACTTGTGCTTCCATAGAAAACCAATAGAAATCAGCTGTACTATAGGCCACAAGAACTTGCAGCTCTCCTGAAACATTAAATATCCCCCTGAAGAGGATGTTTCCATGAAAGTGTTGCAATCAAGAAGTGAAATTCAATCTGAAGCCATTGTCAAAACACTCTTGCAGCCTGACATCACCAAAAGGGATTATACACCCATTCTAGTTATTCTTGTGTCTGTGTTCTGCAACACTGCTTTAACACTAGGATAATGTTTAGGAGTAATACAAGTTTGTATAAGGGTTGCCTTCTACTAGTGTTATGTCACCAATATAACTTTAGATGTTATGGATAAGGTGGTCAAACCATCTTGACCACTCAGGGATTTTATAAATTAAATTTCATTGTATTGTGTGTGTGTGAGAGAGAGAGATGTGTTTATGCAACAATAATATTAAAATTTATGTTTTATTTCCTCATCATGATCTTGTGTATGAATGTGTGCATCTCAAATTTTTACATTGTATTAGAGGAGGAAGTCTTGTTAACTGTTGTTCGAGTGTTTTGTAGCAGGGAGAGAGAAATTCATGTGATCCCGAGAATCAGACACAGAGTGAGTTGAAGACATGAAGGACTAGGGCGAGTGATAGTTATAGAAATTGGTGTCAAAAGGTTATGTAAAGAGATCCAATACCTACTTAGTACTAATAATGTCTGAAAATAAAGAAAGCAACATGTCAAAAGAAAAATACAAAATGATGAAACAAACAGATGTGAAATTGTTAAATTTGGCAACTAGGGCCAAACTTCACCTTGGACAACTCATATGAGGTAGCCGATATTTTTATTGGATTCCTCTCTTCGAGAGGTGTAGGATTGATCTAAAGATCATCTCATTCTGACATGTACAAATGGAATTATGAATTTATTTTGTTTATGGACAAATTGTCAAGGTCAGCCAACAAACTAATGTAGGCTCAGAAGCCCAACAGGACGTCTATTTATCCTCAATGTTTGCATATAAATACAAGGTGCCTCCTCCTCAATTAGACACTTCACCCACTCACATATCTCTCTCTCCTTCATTGATTGGGTGCGGATTTCTGAGGCAGCTCTCCACACGTGCGAAGAAGGACAATTCTGTTCCTGCGTTGACCAGCGTTGACCGAAGTCACAGGAAGGGTTTTTGACCAGTGTTGACTGAAGTTACAGGAAGGGTTTTTGATCAGCGTTGACCTGTTTCACTGCATTTTTGTGAGGGTTATCTTTGTTTGGGCAGGCTGCATTTCTGGGCACAGAAAATTAGGCATTGTACTATTTGACCAGGATTGACTTTCGTTGACCAATTTTAACTAGATATTTTCGGATTGTTTTTGGGCTGATTTAATTTTCTGATGGAGGCCGAATTGACCAAGTTTGACTGAGCTGTTTTGGAGGTCAAATTCTGCCCTATTGACCAGTGTTGACTTTCTGGTTTAGGGCTTTCTGTAGCTGCTGTTTGTTGGAACAGATTTCACTATGATTGGGCAAGTGAATTTGAATATTGTACTCTCTCTCTGCTGAACTTTTGAAGAATAATAAGAAGAATTAATCAAAGGGTTTTCCCACAGTGGGGTTTGTCCCTAGCTAGCGCCATATTTTGTGTCCTTTTGTTTTGGCTTGTCTTCTACTATTATTGTTTATGTTCTATCTACATTTTACAATCATGTTGATGTGCTCACTGCTTGCTAATCTGGATATTGATATTAGGCTAATAAGAGAATTGAATTAAAATTGCTCTTAAGCATAGAACATACCATTGTTATCTAAAACTAACATGGTATCGGCACTGAGGTGAAGACAAAAGCCCAAGCAAGAGTGAGAAGAACAATCACTAAGAGGAGCAATCACTGATCAAGGACAAGATTCAATGGCCTCCACATCCTACTTTAAGTTTGATGATAAGCTTCATGATAAGTCTGATTATCATGCATGGAAGATGTCTCTTGATTTGACTTTAGAAGAGCAAGATGTTATGGATTATGTGCAGGGAAAGATTTTGGAACCTCTTTCTAATGCATTGGTTGCTGCTAAGACAAAGTACAAGAAGGGTGAAGTCAAAGCAAATAAGATCATCAGGGATTCTATTCATAAGCATTTAGTTGCTTGCATCTCCGATTTGAACACATCAAAGGAGATATATGACAGGTTGTTTGGCATGTTCAAATCTAGCAATGCAAACCAAGTTCTCTTTCTCAAAAACAAGGTGAAGGATATAAAGAAGGGAAGAGGTGAAGACATTGAATCCTACTTCATGAGGATTACTGAGATCAAAAATGATGTTTTTTCAATTGGAGAAGCTATTGCTGGTAGGGAGCTTACTCTCACTGCCCTTGGAGGATTCCCTTGTGCATGGCACGTGTTCAACACTACTATTCTCAACAATGGCATGATTCCAGGTTTTGAACAATTGCTGACTAGATGTTCTCAAGAAGAAACAAGGATGATAGAACTAGATATGCCTTCAAATAGGAATGATCTTACTGCATTCTCCGCTCATGCTAAAATGAAGAACAATGCAAGTTCAAAGAAACAATGTCAAGGAAGGTTGGGTTTCAAAAATGGAAGGAAGGGAAGATGCTTCATTTGCAACAAGTTTGGCCACTATGTTAGGGAGTGTCCTAATAGAAGGGATACACCTCATGATGATGACAACCACAATGACAACAATTTCAGGGGCATCAACAATCAAAGGATTGGCATATTCAACATCCGAGGAAAAAGGAATGCTCTCGCTCCTCATCAAGGAAATGGTCGCCCTCCCAAGAGATCAAGAAACATCGAGTATGATGAATCTAATGTTGTTGAGAACAAGCAAAAATAATTTTATCTTATATCTGTCCTCTCTACTGCATCTCCTTCGAAACCTTTGGGAAATTGGTTGATTGATAGTGGTGCATCAAGGCACTTCATTGGGTATAAGGAAGCTCTTTCAAATCTGATTGAAAAGAATACAAATTTGGAAATTATCCTTGGAATCAATGCCACCTATCTCGTGAAGGGAGTTGGGAATGTTACTCTTTAATTGAATCAAAGTAACACCATTCATCTACAAGAAGCACTATATGTACTCGATCTAAAGAAGAACCTGATATCTATCTCAGCGATGGAGGACAAAGGATTCAAGGTGCCATTCATCGATGGAAAGGTACATGTGTGGAATAAAAATTTCAAAGATGCATTTACACTTCGATTCAGGGTTGATAGCCTATGTCAAGTTGGAGGAAGTCCATTGGGAGCTCTGTCTTACGACACATCACTTCAATATGAATTATGGCACCAGAGGTTTGCTCATCTACATTATAAGGCTCTACTCGATGTGAGGAAGATGGTGATAGGTATGCCCGAATTTAAAGTAGAACATGAAGGTGTTTGTCAGGGGTGTGCCAAAGGAAAGCATACAAGGGGACCATTCCCCTCAAGTGATAGCAAGGCTACCGACATATTGCAATTTGTTCATTTTGATCTATTTGGTATGATGCTTGTGAAGTCATTGGGAGGATATTTACATTATGCTATTTTTATGGATGATTTCTCTCGCAAGACTTGGATACATTTCTTGAAGAAGAAGGATGAAGTATTCTCATGGTTCCGTTCTTTCAAAGCTTTGGTCGAAAATCAATCCGGGAAGAAGATCAAAATTTGAGGATTGATAATGGAACTGAATATAAATCAAATGAGTTCAATAATTATTGTAGAGACGCTGGCATGAAGAGGGAGACTACTACCACATATACTCCTGAGCAAAACGGTGTTGCTGAAACAAGAACCATTCTATCGTAGAAGCCACTCTTGCCATGCTTCATGATCAAAGTCTTCCAAAGTTCTTATGGGCCAAAATTGCAAACACTGCCGTGTATGTTCAAAATAGATGCTGTCATCAAGCGTTGGACTCCAAAGCTCTTGAAGAAGTTTTCACCAGTAAGAAACTTGATGTTTCTCACTTTAGAATTTTTGGTAGCGCCGTATATTTTCATGTGCCAAAAGAAAAGAGAAGCAAATTGGATGCTTATGGGAAGAAATGAACATTTGTGGGCTACAATGAAACTTCTAAAGCATATAGAATCTATGTGCCTGGTCAAAGAGAAGTGGAGATAAGTCATGATGTCACCTTCGATGAGGACATTGCCCTTGGGAAGATTAGTAACCTTCCTATTCCAAGGAAGGACAACGAAGCATATTCAGGAAAGCAGGTAGAATCGCAAGATGAGCCGACACCTAATGCTAGAGGACCAATGGATCCCATTGATCCACCCCCTCTTGAGACCTCTTCCTCAAAAAGGAGACCCTCATGGCTTAGGGAAACTCTCGAAGATGCTGAGAGACATGTTGCACCTAGGGGGGACATTTCGTGAAAGTAAGAAGCCGAATAGGTACCAAAGGTACTTGACTGCAATGAGCAGCGTTGTTCAATATGAGCCTTGCACGTTCGAAGAAGCTATAAAGCACCAAGTTTGGAAGGATGCTATGATCGAAGAGTATGAGTCGATTATGAAGAATGATGTTTGAGATGTGGTCCGTAGACCCAAGGACAAATCCGTTGTCATCTCGAAATGGCTCCATAAGGTCAAGCATGGCACTGATGGAAGTGCTGAAAAGTTCAAGGCTAGATTTGTTGCTCGAGGCTTCTTTCAAAAGGAAGGTGTGGACTGCAACGAGATATTTGCACCTGTTGCCCGATATACCACCATTCGTTCGATTATATCCCTTGCTGCCTTGCAAGGATGGAATCTACACCAGATGGATGTCAAGACCACCTTCTTACATGGTTCAATCAAGGAGGAAGTCTATGTAGAACAACCCGAGGGGTTTGAAGTTCAAGATCGCCAGACACATGTATGCAGATTGAAGAAAGCCCTCTATGGGTTTAAGCAAGCTCCACGAGCTTGGTATGAGAGGATCGACAACTATCTAATGAAACCGTGATTTACAAGAAGTGAAGCTGATTCGAACCTTTATTTTATGGTTGAGAATGATAGATCCCTCATCTTGGTACTTTATGTGGACGATCTCTTTCTGACAGGTGCAAACCCTCTTATTCATCAATGTAAGAGGGAGTTGGCTTCCGAATTTGAGATGAAGGACCTAGGATTGATGCATTACTTCCTAGGGTTGGGGTCTGGCAAAAGCTAGGTGAGATTTTCCTTTCTCAAGGAAAATATATCGTGAAGCCATTTGAAAGATTTAGGATGGTGGACTGCAAGTCCGTGACTACTCCGATGGAACTTAATTTCAAGAGGTTATGCGGAAGTGCTGCTAGGCTCGATTTGGGAAATCCTTCTAAGTATCGTCAACTCGTGCGGGCCCTGATGTTCTTGGTGAACTTCCGTTTGGATATATGTTTTGCAGTGAATACATTGAGTCAGTTTATGGTCGAGCCTCATCACATACATTGGATTGCTGCCAAGAATCTCTTTAGATATCTCAGGGGCACAATCACTTATGGACTGAGATACACTGTCGGGAATGTGAGGCTCCATGATTATTCTGACGCAGACTGGGTTGGCAGTGTGGTGGCTTGCAAAAGCACATCTAGATGTTGCTTCTCTCTAGGTTTTGCTTTGATATCTTGGATGAGCAGGAAGCAAAAGTCGATTGCTTTGACCACTATTGAGCTAAATACATTGCTGCTAGTATGGCCTCCTGTGAAGCTGTTTGGTTGAGGAAGCTCTTTAGTGAGCTATTTGGGCATGTGTTGGATATCACTATGATCTATTGATATCAGGTACCATGTTATTCGGGATATGGTACAAAGGGGAGCAATAAGGCTCCGTCATATTGGGACTGATGATCAAGTCGCAGATATTCTTACGAAGCCCCTGGGGAAGGTCAAATTCTTAACCTTTCGCGAACGACTTGGAGTCGTGGAGAGACCCTCTTATGAGGGTCCCGTATGAGATGGATGTTGAGCTCTGGGAGCTCCGGGGCCTTGGGGTACTTCTTAGAGCGATGAGCGACCATAGGGTGAGTGCTTCACCTTCCCCTAGTGGTGTGCAATGTACAAGGTGAGTGGTTCACCTTCCCCTAGTGGTGTGCAATGTACAACGTGAGTGGTTGACCTTCCCCTGTGATACCTTATGTTGAGATATGCATAGGATGAGTGGTTCACCTTCTCCTACTGGCACATCCTACCCATGCAGTCTGGGACTCATGGCAAGTACCTCTGATCTGGCTAATGAGTAGGGAAATGAGGATAGGGGCCATAGTAGTACTGATGGATGCATCGTGTACTATCGTACTCCCTATGCTAGGATGTCTGATATTGATCTGGGATCAATGGAAATTGACTTTGGGTCAGTTAAGAGTGGTATGACACTTAAAAGTACAAGTAGTCAAAATAGTAATGTGGCAGTGCCATTTCCAAACACAATTCCTATGTACAAAAGTTAAGAAATAAAAATAAGATATGAAATTGAAATAGAGAATACAAAGGCATTAACCCAAAAAAAACCTGATTATGGAAGAGGAAGATAAGAGATAGGAGTCACTAATTTGCACTCTAAGTAGAAGTGGAGTAAGGACTCTGTGTGTTAAAATTGGCAACTAGGATGAAATTCCAACTTAGGACAACTCATATGATGGAGATGATTATTGCATTGGATTCCTCTTTTCAAGAGGTCCAATTTTGATATAAAGATCATCTCATTTTGACAAGCATAAGTGGAATTTTGAATTTATTCTCTCATGTGCAAATTGTCAAGGTCGGTTTCAGTCAAATGTAGGCTCATAAGCGCAATAGATGTGTCTCATCACCCTCAACGAAGTGTATAAATAGGAGTGACCTCTCTCCTCATTTGGACGTCACTCATCTCATCACATATCTCTCTCTCTCCTCTCTTGATTAGTTTGTACAACTTGGAGGTAGCCTTCTCTACTTTGCACGTGTGAAAGGAGGATGAATTTATGAGTTAGTTTGCTCGCCGAGAAATAGGATAGTGTTGACTAGGGCTGTTTGACCAAGTGTTGACTATGTTTTGGAGGCCGCATTTATTGGCAGGATTTTCGAGGTGATTGGGACAAGTTGATCGAGTTGACTTCAATGTTGACTGTAAAATTTACAACAGGGTTTTCTCTCTCCTTTGACTGGTTTGACCGATCTGTTTTGGGCTGACTTTGACCCTCTTGGAAGGCCGAATTTATCTGTTGTTGACTGAGTTGCATGGAGGACATTTTGGAGATGCTTTGACCACCGTTGACTTTTTGGTTAGGGTTGTAGTTGACTACTGATTTGACAGGACTATTTTGGGCAAGTTAATTTGATATTTGTACTGTCTCTCTGCTGAACTATTGAAGAATAATAAGAAGATTTGTTCAAAGGGTTTCCCCACATTGGGGTTTCTCCCTGGCATCTGCCACATCTTGTGTCCTCTTGTCTTGGCTTGTCTTTTGCACATGTTTTATGTTCTATCTGCATTTATTGTCAATGTGTTTAAACTTCAAATTAATGTGGTTGCTACTAGATATAATTGGAAATTGTCATTGGGCTGATAAGGAACATTGAAGTAAATTGTGCCAAAGCATAGAACATACCATTGTTATCTAGAATTAACATGGTATCAGAGCTCAGGTGAAGACAAAGCCCAAGCAAGAGTGAGGAAAAACAATCACTGAGGGATGCTATTGGACAAGGACTTGGAACTAGTCCCAATGACGACTACATCTTTCTTCAAATCCGAGGACAAGCTTAAGGACAAATTTGACTATTATGCATGGAAGATGAATCTAGATTTGACATTGGAAGAAAATGATGCCATAGACTATGTCAAAGGAAGAATAATGGTGCCTCCTTCAAATGCATCCACAGCTGCACAAACAAAGTACAAGAAAGGTGAGGTTAAAGCTAAGAAAAATATTGTTGATTCTATTCACAAACCTTTGGTTGCTTATATTTATGATTTGGAACCATCTAACGAGATGTATGACAAGCTGGTTGGGATGTTCAAAGTAAATAATGCAAATCAAGTTCTCTTTCTCAAGAACAAGTTGGAAGACGTCAAGATGGATAGAGGAGAATCCATACAATCCTACTTCATGAGGATTACTGAGATCAAGAATGATCTCCTATCTATTGGAGAAGTCATTGGTGATAGGGAGCTTACTCTTATCGCACTTGGAGGCCTTACAAGAGAATGGGATGTGTTCAACACTACCATCCTCAACAATGACAGGATGTCGAGGTTTGATAAATTATTGGCTAGAAGCACTCAAGAAGAAATAAGGATGATGGAAAGAGACAAGCCCTCAAATGGAAACAATCCTATTGCCTTATCTGCTCGTTCTAAGAGGAGGAACAATGCTGGTCCAAGGAATCAAAGACAAGGGTTCAAGCCGGAATTCAAAGAAGGAAGAAAACAAAGATGCTTCAATTGTAACAGGTTTGGCCACTTCGCTAGAGAGTTTCCTCACAAGAAGGATACTCCAAGAGATGATGACAACCATAACAACAAGTTCAAGGGAAATGGCAATCAAAGGAACAACATGTTCAACAACAAAGGAAAGAGGAATGCTCTCGCTGCTCGAAATGGAAATGGTCGTCCTCCCAAGAAGTCGAGAAACTCCAGGTATGAAGAAGTTAATGCTGTAAAGCAAAATGAATTTTATCTTATTTCTGCCCTCACCACTGCCTCTCCTCCGGATACATTAGATCATTGGTTGATTGATAGTGGTGCCTGAAGGCACTTCACTGGGTACAATTAAATACTCTCTAACTTGATTGAAAAGAAAACGAATATGGAAATTATACTTGGGGATAATGCCACTTAAACCATGAAAGGAATTGGGACTGTTACTTTTCACTTAAATCAAGGTCAAACTCTTCATTTACAAGAAGTACTATATGTACCTGATCTGAAAAAGAACTTGGTCTCTATTTTTGTGATGAAGATAAAGGTTTCAAGGTGTCATTCATTGATGGGAAATTTTGTATTTGTCCAAGGAACCCAACAGATGCATTCACTCTTGGATTCAGGGTTGAAGGTCTCTATCAGGTTGGAGGAAGTTTGTTGGAAGCAATGAATTGTGATACTTCTCTTCAATCCGAATTATGGCACCGAAGATTTGCTCACCTTCATTTCAAAGCCTTACCTGATGTAAGGAAGATGGTCATAGGTATGCCTGAATTCAACTTAGATCATGAAGGTGTTTGTCAGGGATGTGAAGCTAGAAAACATACAAGGGGACCATTCTCCTCAAGTGAAACTCTAACCACCGATATTCTTCAATTGGTCCATTTTGATCTATCAAGTATGTTGCCTGTGACATATTTGGGTGGATATTTGTACTATGCTATTTTTGTGGACGACTTCTCTCGCAAAACATGGATCTATTTCTTAAAGAAGAAGGATGAAGTGTTCAAATGGTTCTGCTCTTTCAAAGCCTTGGTCGAGAATCAAACATGGAAGAAGATCAAAATACTGAGGACTGATAATGGGACTGAATATGAGTGAAATGAATTCAAAGACTATTGTAGAGAAGCTGGCATTAAGAGGGAGACCACTACTGCATATTCTTTTGAACAAAATGGTGTTGTCAAAAGGAAGAAGCATACTATCATAGAAGCCACTCGTGCTAGGCTTCATGATCAAGGTCTTTTGATGTTCTTATGGGGAGAAGCTGCCAACACCGCTGTGCATAACCAAAATAGATGCCCACACCAAGCTTTGGACTTCAAGACACTCAAAGAAGTATTCATTGGTAAGAAACTTGATGTCTCTTAGTTTAGAATTTTTGGTTGTCCCATATATTTTCATGTGCCGAAAGAGAAAAGAAACAAACTAGATGTATCTAGGAAGAAAGGAATGTTTGTGGGCTATAATGAAACTTCGAAGGCATATAGAATCTATGTGCCTGGTCAAAGGGAAGTGAATTAATTCATGATGTCACTTTCGATGAAGATTCTGCTTTTAGAAAGATTCGAGATCTTCTTATCTCTAGGAAGGACAATGATGATGTTGATGTAGAAAAGTAGGATGAACCTCTGTTTGATGAACCGATGCTCGATGTGGAGGGTTCCATGGATCCTATTGATCCACCTCCTAGTGAGTCCACTACTTCAAGAAAAAGACTTTTGTGGCTCAAAGATACTCTTGAAGATGTCGAGAAACATATTGCACCAAGGGGGTAATTTCGTGAAAGCAAGAAGCCAAATAGGTACCAAGTGTACCTATTCGTACCATTGAGTACCATGAGTACCATTGTACAGTCTGAGCCTTGCACATTCGAAGAAGCTGTGAAACACTGAGTTTGGAAGGATGCGATGAATGAGGAGTATGAGTCGATCATGAAGAATGATGTCTGGGATGTAGTTCCTAGACCCAAGGATAAGTCAGTGGTCACTTCAAAATGGCTCTACAAGATCAAACATGGAGTTGATGGAAGTGTTGAGAAGTTCAAGGCCATATTTGTTGCTAGAGGCTTCTCTCAAAAGGAAGGAGTAGACTATGATGAGATATTTGCACAAGATGCTTGATATACCACCATCCGTTCGATCATAGTCCCTGTCGCTTTGCAAGGATGGAGCCTACACTAGATGGATATCAAAACAGCCTTCTTGCATTGTTCACTTAAATTGGAAGTCTATATGTAACAACCTGAGGGGTTCGACGTTCAAGATCGAGACACATGTATGCAGGTTGAAGAAAGCCCTCTTATGTGTTGAAGCAAGACCCTAGGGGTTGGTATGAGAGGATTGATAGCTATCTTATGCAAGGATGGAGCCTACACTAGATGGATATCAAAACAACCTTTATGCATGGTTCACTTAAATTGGAAGTCTATATGTAACAACCTGAGGGGTTCGACGTTCAAGATCGCGAGACACATGTATGCAGGTTGAAGAAAGCCCTCTTATGTGTTGAAGCAAGACCCTAGGGGTTGGTATGAGAGGATTGATAGCTATCTTATGAAGTTGGGATTTACAAGGAGCGATGTTGACCCGAACCTATACTTAAAGGTTGAAAAGGACAAGACTCTCATTCTGGTCCTTTATGTGGATGATCTCTTTCTGACAGGTGATGATCCTCTCATTCATCAATGTAAGAGGGAGTTGGCTTCCAAATTCGAGATGAAGGACCTAGGACTAATGCATTTACTTCCTAGGATTGGAGGTCTAGCAAAATCTAGGTGAGATTTTCCTTTTTCAAGGAAAATACATTGTGAAGCTATTTGAGAGACGTGGAATGGTGGATTGCAAGTCCATGACTACTACGATGGAACTCAACTTTAAGAAGCTATGTGGAAGTGCTGATGGGCTCGGATTAGCGAACCCTTCCAAGTATTGTCAACTTGTGGGGGCCCTAATGTTCTTGGTCAACTCCCGTCCTAACATATGCTTTGTTGTGAACACGTTAGGTCAATTTATGGTCGAGCCTCATCACATTCATTGGATTGCTGCCAAAAATCTCTTGAGATATCTTCGGGGGTACCATCCACTATGGACTGAGATACCACTGATGGGAACTTGTGACTACATGGATATTTAGATGTTGACTGGGTTGGCGATGTGGTGGATCGTAAGAGCACGTCTGGGTGCTGCTTCTCTTTGGGGTCTGCTTCAATATGTTGGATGAGTAGGAAGCAAAAATCAGTGGCACTAAGCACTGCAGGAACCGAATACATTGCTGCGAGTATGGCTTGTTGTGAAGTCGTTTGGTTGAGGAAGCTCTTCAGTGAGCTATTTAAGCACGTGTTGGATATCATCATGATCTTTTGCGACAACCAGAGTGGGATTCGCCTATCAGAGAATCCCGTGTTCCACGACTGCCCCAAGCACATTGATATTGGGTACCACTTTATTCCAATGTTCCACCAAGTTTCGGAGGTGAGGGAGTGGGGATATGCAGGAGCGGCGTATGCAAAAGCTCCCCACTAATTTTTAGGAAACGTGGGGGGATGTCGGGGTCTTAAAAACTTATAAATATAAAATATAAATCGAGGAATCATATAACTGAAACAAATTTAAAACGAAAAGCATGATCATTGATATCAATATCATATAAATTATAATCATATATCATACATATAATTTTGTAACTGTACAGTGTAACTAATAGTCTACTAACTTACTAACAATGCACATTGAAAATAAATTATAAAATTATAAATGTTTAAAGTTTTAAATTTCAAACTTTAAACCATATTGATGTTCCACTTCCAACTATGAACATTGAATATTGAATAATAAAAAATTCAAGTCTGATACATCAGCTGCATCGTTCCATTCAATGAAGGAGTAGACAGAAGGCTGCTTGGTGATGGTGGCAGTGTTCAATTCAATGGAGCAAACAAAAAATGAAATGTGAAATGAACATAATGTAAACCTTTCTAGGTCGGTCAACAATAATTAAAAATTATGATTTTTTGTTTCCTAAAAATATTGCGATTTTTTTCTAGGGAAATGACCCCTCAAGACCCCTTTCGCCTAGGAAACGACCCCTTTCAAGTTTCCTTGTGTACCTTGTTTTTTTGGGAGCATGGGGAAATGTCCCCCTCTTGCCCCCGAGTCCCTAGAGCGCGAGGGAGCTAGGAAACTCGACCCCATGTGGGGGGACACGACCCCGTGGAACACTGATTTATTCGGGATATGGTACAACGAGTAGCAATAAGGCTCCAACACATCAAGATGGATGAGCAGGTCGTAGACATTCTCACAAAGCCTTTGGGGAAGGTCAAATTCTTAACCTTCTAAGAGAGACTTGGAGTCGTGGAATGACCCTCCTATGAGGATCCTGTATGAGGTGGACACTGAGCTCTGGGAGCTCCTGGGGGCTTCGTGTACTTTTTGGAGCTATGAGTGACCATAGGGTGAGTGGTTCACCTTCCCCTAGTGGTGCGCTCGATATAGGGTGAGTGGTTCACCTTCCCTTGTGAAACCCCCTTATGGTTTGACATGTGTGTAGGGTTAGTGGTTCACCTTCCCCTACCCGAACACATGTATGTAGTGTGAGTGGTTCACCTTCCCCTACGATTGACGTATGCAAAGGATGAGTGGTTCACCTTCTCCTATGGCATATGAGAGTGGTTCACCTTCGCCTATGGCATATGAGCAGGATGAGTGGTTCATCTTCTCTTGCTGATGCCCCAACACACATCGTACCCATAAATTCTGGGACTCATGGGAAGTACCTCTCCTTTGGCCAATCAGTTGAGAAAAAATGGTTTAGAACCATAGCACTATTGATGGACGCATCGAGACCATAGCACTATTGGTGGACTCATCGTGTACTACCGTTCTCCCTATGACTAGGATGCATGGTGTTCTACAACTTGATCTAGGATCAAGGACCGACTTTTGTCAGTGAAGTGGTATGATCTTATGACTCACTCTCGATCACTTCTTCATTATTACTTCATGGTTCAACAGAGCAGAGTAATGCACAACATTGTAGAGCAGTGATGACAGGGATGGTATAGGATGACAGGATGGCATGATGATGACAGATGGATTGGCAGGTGGAATTCTCCGTACTTGAGAGGGAGGTTAAAATTGATAACTAGGGCCAAATTACACTTAGGACAACTCATATGATGGAGATGATTATTGCATTGGATTCCTCTTTTCGAGTGGGCCAATTTTGATATAAAGATCAGCTCATCCTGACAAGCAGAAGTGGAATTTTGAATTTATTCTCTCTTATGCGCAAATTGTCAAGGTCGGCTTCGGTCAAATGTCGGCTCATAAGCCCAATAGATGTGTCTCCTCACCCTCAACGAAGTGTATAAATATGCGTGACCTCTCTGCTCATTTGGACATCACTCATCGTATCACATATCCCTTTCTCTCCTCTTTTGCTTGGTTTGTACAGCTTGGAGACAACTTTCTCTACTTTGCACGTGTGAAAGGAGGACGAATTTCTGAGTTAGCTTTCTGGCCAAGAAAACAAGACAGCGTTGACCAGGGCTGTTTGACCAAGTGTTGATTGCGTTTTGGAGGCAGGAAGTTCGATTTTTGGAGGCTGCATTTATTGGCACAGTTTTTGAAGTGATTGGGACAGGTTGACCGAGTTGACTTCAGATTTGACTACTGCAGAATTTACTGCAGGATTTTCTCTCTCCTTTGACTGCTTTGACCGATCTGTTTTGGGCTGACTTTGACCCTCTTGGAAGGCCAAATTTATTTGCTGTTGACTGAGTTGCTTGGAGGACGTTTTGGAGCTGCTTTGACCACTGTTAACTTTCTGGTTAGGGCTGCAGTTGACTACTGATTTGACAGGACTGTTTTGGGCAAGTTTATTTGATATTTGTACTCTCTCTCTCTGTTGAACTATTGAAGAATAATAAGAAGATTTGAGAAAGGGTTTCCTCACATTGGGGTTTTTCCCTGGCATCCGCGACATCTTGTGTCTTCTTGTCTTACTGCACATGTTTTATGTTCTATCTGCATTTACTGTCAATATGTTTAAATTAATGTGATTGCTACTGGATATAATTGGAAATTGTCATTTGGCTGATAAGGAACATTGAAGTAAATTGTGCTAAAGCATAGAACATACCATTGTTATCTAAAATTAGCACTCCGTCATCAACAATCACTGTGAATGTACTGTCGTAGAGTGTAGGAATGTTATTTTGAGAATGGTCAGGATTGAATAAACTGGGCTGGATAGTCCTCAAGGGTACTCAAAGTGTTACCATGAGTACCTTTGCTAACATCTAATGTTAAAGAGAGAAATCTAGTAATGGGCACTTGGATGCTTGATCTATGCTGGGAGTAGTCACATGCTGCAACACATTGGATCATGTACATCTGGATGGCTATGTGGGAATGGGCCATCTTCTGATAGAATGGGGAGGGGAAACTTTCTCATCAGCCTGAGACATGCTGTCCATGGCTAGAACAACAATAAGATGTTTGGTTTCTCTAATATTTTAGATAGATTGGAAGAAAGAAGTCACCAATCTAGTGGAGTTGGGCGGAGATAAGTCCTGCAAGGTCTGCTAAACATCTTTGGTATGAAAAATGTAGTTAGAGACCCTCCTGAATCTTTTGTTAATCACACCTGAATCTCATACTATATGGTGTCCCAAAAGTGAATTCCTTTGTGTTGGCCTCTTGTAAGTGATGGTCTAAAGGAGTGAAGGATCATCTAAGAACTAATACTGTCTTCACTCTTGGGAGAGACCATAGAGGCAATCTCCTTAGAGGAATGAAGGGCCAAGTATGGATAACTCTCTTGCCTTGTAGCTGTATCACCTTAAGTAGGAATTCTGTGAAGAAAGGAGACAAAATTGCATACGCTCTAAAGGGACGAGGGGTGGGCTCCAAACTTGGTTTTGAGATAACCTGGGAAATTCCTGTTTGATATGGACTGTATGCTGGAGCATGATGGATTTACTCTTTACAGTTGATTATAGAAATTTCAGAAATTGAGATTCATATGCAATTCAGAATTCTACCTCTTTGACTAGACATTTCTGGGATCTCAACCCTGTGAATTTTCAGTCTTAGGGCTGGTGTAAAATAAAGAATAAAACAGCAGCAGAAAGAGAACAATATTTCACTCCTTAACGGTCCAATTCTAGGCAGTCCAAGGAGAAAGGATACCCAAGTATCTTGATAAGTTTCATCCCCTTAGGGCAGTCTTATCCTGCATTAACCAGATCAGAAAACTCACTTTTATGACAGACCTTAAATTCTTCAACTATGATGTCAAATCACTTAAGAAAATTGTCCTTTACTTATGCCAAATCAACAAAGACATATATAGCTGTAAACTATAATTCATGGAGAACATACACGGTTGGAAATCAAATCTGCAATTTACACAAGATGTGGACAGCTGAAAACTTCATTAATATACACAAGATTAAGTCAGGGTACATACAATAGGCTTATGACAAGGCCAGTACAATCCACTAGCTCTTTAAAAACCTACCTAGGGAAAACAATGAAAACCCTAGCTCAACCAAGGAGTTCCAACTTCCAACATGCCTGAATTACTCGAACAAGCCCTCCAAGTCAGGATGTCCACTTCTCTTCTTCTTCTTCACCAAATACACCTAGAGTTTCATCTCAAAACCCTAATCTCAAACCTCCAAGGATGAACCGTAACCCCAGACTTTAAGATGCTCCAAAAAGATCATGATGTAATATCCCTTGGGAGAATTTACCCTTAGAGTTAAAAGAACATATGACAAATTTGACCAGTATCACAGTATCCATTTTCAATTCAACAGAGATGACATTGAATGCACAACAATGTAAACAAGTAGATGAGTTTTCAACAATACCAACAGTACACATCAAGTTACAACTTACAATTTCCACGGACTCACTCCTAAGGCTGTTACACCAGCAGATTTTGCTGTACAAACAATCAACAATTTAGAAACAGTAGCACTGTTTTACAGGGATTAAAATACTAATTACCCTATCAGAAACACAACTAACTAGCTTGCAAGATGCTTCCATTACTGCTCAATTTGCCTTCACAACCCTGCTGCCTTGGTGACCTGTTATCATCAGAGAGCCCTAACGAACCTTGTTGGTGTCCTAGAATGAACATTGATTGCCCAGACTGCCTTCTGTAGCCCTGATCTTCACTTTGCTGCCTCAATTGTTGCTTCAAAGAAGATTCGCTACCACATGGTGGCTCATTTGGACCCTTGCTGTCCCAGATTTGTTTCACTGCATCTGAATATGGCCTTAGAGAGGAGTCGCTGCCCTAAAAATCCCTCAGATGTGGCCCACAAGTACAGGATTTATTCCTTGCTGCCAGAACAACTTCAGATGACCATGCTGCTACAGTAAATGGCTTCAGTGAGCCCTTGCTGCCTCAGGTAGGGTCCTAGGGAATCTCTGTTGCCACTTGAAAATCTCTTTCAGGAGGGCGGCTGCCACATATAGGGCCTTAGGGGATTCCACTTCCAGGATTTATCCCTCAAATAACCTGGCTGCTATAGGAAATCTCCCTTGGGTTTAGTCGCAGGCCTTGGATTTGGGTTTCAGGGCTGTTTTACTACTGGCAGACCCTCGCTGCCCCTGTAAATGCCTTAGCAAGCCTACACTGCCACATAGTAATGCTTTGCCGCACAAACAAAACCACGAACCAAAGAATTTTCCTTTTTCAAAAGCCTTTGATTGCCTCAAACAAATAAATGATGCTTCAGAAATTATGCTAAACAGAATGAGGAGAAAGGATTGGCTAGGGTGGAATCTTTCACCACTGAAACCAATCATAGATAAGGGTCTTAAATCCCTCCAAGAGATTCAACTCAGAAATCAGAAATATCCACAAACCATGATGAGAAAAATGATTCTCCTCTCTCCTTTTTATAGATTCCCTTTTGGGTCTTCCCTCCTAATTTTAATTGGAGGAGCTAACAAGATCCCCTCCCTTTGCCCCAAATTTGGCTTCTTCCACAAGTTTTCTTCCATTTACCCCAAGTTACCCAATGTTACCCCAATAACATTGAATAATGAGTTTCCCCCTTTATAAATGACTATAGCCTACAAGGTTGGATAGGCTACTTTGTCCTCGCTTGGGCTATTTAATTAGAAGAGGACATTACACATGAAACCCTATCTACTTCAAATGTGTGAGAGCGATCTAGTACAATTAAGTTATAGGAATGAGAGACATGATTAATGTCTTCCTCACATGAGTAAACCCTAATATCTCATAAGGATCAAACTCAAGCCAAGATGTCCTCTTGAGTCTTTTGATTTCATAACTCCTCCCTAGGGTTTCCCCATGAACCCTAGAGAAACAAAATACAAAGTAAAGAGTGTGATGATGATATTGAAAGGACTCTTTCCTTTCTTCATAAATATGGGACAAAAGGGAGGCTATAATGTGGGTTGGAGTCCTTGTAAGCAACCTACAATAAACACTTAGCCCAACAAGTGAAGCGCTCCACTTCCACTTTAGGGGTACACGTCATGCTCCAAGGTGATGTTGTACATAATAAGGGCTCCGATATGATTGCATCGAGAGGCTCTTTCCAACTTAGTATAGTAGAGATGTTGTAACGTAATTTAATGTAATGTAAACATTTTACCTTGGTCAAAATAAAATAAAAATAAAAATAACATTATAAAAATAAAATAATAATAAAATAAAAATGACCCATGGTATTGAGAACTCATGGTATTGACCCATGGTATTCATGTGCAGTATAGCCTATTTAATTGGGGAAATTAGACCAGCCTATATCCATGACAATTCCGGATCTACCAAGCTTTGATAGGGATAAAATCTCTTAACATTCAAACTTCTTTTAGAATGAAAAGGGATTTGATCCCTTCTGACACTTGGTAGCTCCGGAGTTTTGATGGATCTGGGCTTGTGTAGCTACACAATGTGTGTCAACACCCTCTGTCACAAGCTCAAATGAACTCGATTACTCTGAAGCCATGTGTTCCATTAGGTCCACTCCAATTGCATCATCGTTATCGTAGTCTAGGCATCCCCAAGCCAACACGAAGTCTCTATCCAAGAATCCAAGAAACCCCACGATATTAGAATTATAACTAGGTTCAGTCTTTGTAATCGTATTTGTACTTTGTATTTCATGTAGAAACAAAAGAAGAAAAAATATTATTATTTTCTTCTAGCATGTTCTTCATGCTTTGTTTTGGTCAGAAAAAAATGTAAAAGGGCATGTTCTTCATGACCCTTGTCAAAGAAGAAAATATGAATTTTTGATAATGTCATTTGTCCCTCCAATTTGCCAAGTCGGCCTGCCCAAAGGACGTGTCTTGTCACATAAACAAATAACTATATATTGACATCTGTACTCCATCACATCGCAACTAACTCAGACTTCATCTGTGGAATTCGGTAATCTGTGGCACATTTCTCTGTGGTATTTGAGGTGCTTAAGGTACCACTTGCTCTATGACAATTTGACTTCCCTTGGCACTTCCGCTATGACAGTTCAAGCTTCCTGTGGTATTTTCTCTGGACAGTTCGGGTTTTCTGTGGCACCTTCTCTTTGATGATGCGAGCTTCCTGTGAGCTATCTATGGCACTACATTTCTGTGTATTGTGAGCTATACTTCTGTGAACTGAAGCTGATTTCAGGACAAACAAATGATATCTCGTGAACAATGTTGTGGAGAGTTGCAGGGCTGACTTGGCACTTGGAGTACTAGTTAGTTGGACTTGGATTTCTCTTGTTCTGTGACAGTACTATAGCTGACACAAGAGAAGAGTAGTATTGGATCATTGGATTTGTTCTGTCCTTGCTCAAAATATCTAGAAGGGTGAATCAAAGACACAACCACCAATTTCAAATGCGAGTTTCTCTGTGGCACTTACCCTATGAAAAAATGTGGAACTGTGGCATTTACCTCGTGGAAAATTGCAGACCCGAGACACCTATATTATGTGGAAATATGCAGACCTGGAAAGACATGTGAGGTATCTAATTATCCGCAGAAACCATGCAAACCTGCAGGCATATATGACTCTGCAAATATGTGAATTATCACTGTGATTAAAACCAAATCTGTGTGGCATCCAAACTTATTCTATGATCTGTGATTTGTGCACTATCCAAACTCATCTCTGTGGTACCTCTTATGCACTATTCTGTGGCATCTTTTATATACAAATTCAGTAATCGGAGTTTTGTCTTGGTGTATGATGACATCTCATTTATATATCTGAATTGTGATATGAGTTCCTTATGGTGATCAAGCTAAGCCTATTACATCTACAATGTTCAATTTGAAAGAAGCTTCAAATTACATCATCTCTTAGTGACATGACTGTGTCTCCCCTTAAATCAAAGCCAAGTCTACATGATTATGATCCCTATGTGTAAAGCTAAGTATGTGTGGTAGATCGAAGGTCTGTAGTTGATATGTGAAGTAGCATTGTCGCATCTTGGTATTATTCAAGCACAAGTACTCTTTCCTAAACAGGCCCGAGATCTCTCATCCTATAAGATGGTCAAGTCTGAAAATACTATCCAAATTATGTATAACATCCTTGGAATCCGAATTATGATACAAGATATGTTATGTGAAAATTTATATATAAGTATTTCTTCTCACAAAAATGAAAACATCAGATCTAAAGTCCGAACTCTATATCTCTGAAGAAATGTATGGTTGAAGGATTGAAACTACTCTCCATGGATAATTCAAAGGTCAATGTTTGGACCTCTTGGAGACCATATGAAGACCTAATTGCGGACCTCTTATGGACAGAATTGAAGAGTTGACTTGAGCTACCACGATGAGAATTACGTGTTTACTATGAGCATATCTCTTTGAAGCAACCCAAAGAAGTTATAATATGATACCATACTCAAAGGCATAAATGGAGAACAAGTAAGGTTGGATAGATAAGGTTGAAGAGGTACAATCTCTTGTTATCATAGATCTAGATTGTAAGTCCATTCCAAGTCTTCTTGCAAGTAATGACTCCTAATTTCATCCAAAGAATGATCTCAGAAATCTATAATCCTATAAGTCTATCATATTGCATGCATTTGTGCTACAATGCATGTGTCTCTTGTCTTGAGGACAAAGATAAGTGCTTTGCCGTCTCCTTACATATGTAGGTCAAAATTTTGTGCTACAATTAGAATAAGACAATTAAAAACAACGATGAGCTCCATCTCTAATATAGAAGGCATATACTTGAAGCATCTAGGGTTTGTAAACCGTAGACAAAATTTTGAAGAATGGTTCAGTTATAGGGTTTGAAATTAAAACCTTAGCCATACAATTGTAAACCCTAATCAATCAAAAGGGTTGAAGTTGAAGGACTAGGGTTTGTAGATTAAACCCTAGGATTGATTGTTTCCGCTTGAAAGATGAAACCCTAGCTCCTAGATGATGATGTGGACAAGGCTGATTTGCTGATTGGATACAAAAGGACCAAGATTAAGAGGGAGTTGATTTTTCTCAAAAGGCAAGTACTCTACATCTCCTTTGTTTGATTACTTTTGTTCTCTTTGGATAGTCCTTTGCCCATACACTTTGTTTAATTATATTTTTTCTTTCATAGCCTCTCCTAATAAAGTTGGCAGGTCAATGATAAGAGCTGCCCAAGCCTTGACAACAGATGAAAGAATGGGAAGAACGTAGCATAGCATAGAGAGTTTCCTGAAGAACGTGAATGTAGAAAGAAAGAGCAATTTGAAATATGCAAAAATAGCAGCATGGAAGAAAGAAGGTTCTTCCAGAAAGAGGGAGAGGATCATGTTAAGATGATTGCCTCGTTTAGAAAAGTTATCCCAGGATTTTGAAAAGGAGCCTCATGATTAAAGAAGACCTTGTAATTTGGGAAAGGACTCATGAGTCAAAGGAAGAAATATTGACTTCAAAGAGAGTTGGAAGTAGAATTTGACATGAAGAATCTTGGATTGATACACTACAACTCAGTGCCCGAGGTTTGACAGGAAAACTAGTTACATTGATTGGGTTGGTAGTGCTGATGATGAGTAGAGATACTACTAATGTTTGGGATCTGGTATGGTTTCTTGGAAGAGCATGAAGCAAGATTCTGTTGCATCGCGGAGGTAGAAGATATGGCAACTGTGAAGCAGTTTGGCTTCGTAAAATGTTTGATGAACCATTTTATGACGTGCTGGAGTTGATTGTGATACAAATAGTTAGGGAGCTTGTTTTTTCATAGAAGGTCGAAGCGCTTTATGATTAGAAAATATGGTGCAGATAAGAGTCGAGAAGCTACAACAAATCTCCACGAATAAACAGGTAGCTAATGTAAGGGAAGTATGAATACTTCCAAGACAAGCTTGGGCTTGTGGATTGCTCTTCCTAGGTTGAGAGGGAGTGAGGTTGGACACCTTTATTTTCCATATGTCATGTACTATGACCAAGAGTAACAACCAGAAGTCTAGTACATGAAAACGAATATGGAGAATGGTGGGTTGGATAAGCATCATGGACCTACATTCTTTGGACATGTATTATGACCAGGACTAACAACTGTAAGTCAAGTACATTGATCTAGTATAAGAATGGTTTGGGGATATTGTGGCAATGGAGTAGGAAATTGTCTTGTTAGGACGTACTTTGGTGAACCTAGGTGGATTATGTGCGTCGGGGAGGCGATGATGTCCTATTGAATGCTTCCCAGCATTGTGCTTTGATCTAGTGGAGAGATAGAGCTTACTTGTCAAGGCATCGATATTTTGACAATGCTGGTAATGATGATGTTATCATCAATGATGCCTTATCAATATGGATCATTTCTTATAGAAGTGTTCAACTTGAGAATATCCCGATGAGTCATTATGAATACCTCCCTAGTTAAGAGGGAGTGTTGGAATTATAACTAGGTTTAGTCTTCATAATTGTCATTGTACTTTGAATTTTATGTAAAAATAAAAGAAGAAAAAATATTATTATTTTCTAGCATGTTCTTCATGCCTTGTTTTGGTTAAAAGAAAATGTGAAAGGGCATATTCTTCGTGACCTTTGTAAAAGAAGAAAATTTGAATTTTTGATAGTGTCACTTGTCCCTCCAATTTGACAAGTTTGTTGGAAAATGTTACTAGGTTTGGTCTTCATTAATGTATTTGAGTCATCATGAAATGTACTTGTCAAAAGAAAAAAGATAAGAATTTTTATGTATCAATGATTTATTAAAGCATGGGTTTCATGCTTAGGTCATCATTATATTAGTCAAAGTCCCCATTGTGGACTTCTAGGATTAATATTGAGTCTACAGAGTCATTGTACATTTGAAGAGACCCTTCTTGGGCTTTTGAATCATGTAAAAAGGTTTACTATTGAGTCAAATATAATTTATGTAACCTCCACACCAAGTCGGCCTAAGGACACCAATTCGACCTCACTTGGAGCCTATAAATAGAAGGAAGTCGAATTCATTTGGAGCATCTCATCTCAAGCTAGTTCGATATCTCTAAGGAAGCTGACGAAGTGCGAAGTGGGTAAAAGAAGTCTAAAGGAAGTGTGAGTTGGTTCAAGTCTAAGGAGAAGAAGAAAATCAAAGTTTTGGAGCTACTCTATCTTTGTTTCGTGACCTAGTTTAGGAGATTGAAGTCTTCCAAGTGTTGCTGCTTCCAATTGCTTACTGATGCCGTAAGTTGCTGCATAATCGAAGTTGTTGGGGTCGAAGTGCTGTTGCCAAGTGGTCTAAGATATGGAAGGCTGACATGGTGTAGAGGGAGGGATTGGTTTTTGTCTAGGTTGAAGAGTCTCAAAGCATACTATTGAAGGAAGATAATTTTTGACTGGGTTTTCCCCTTGAGGGGGGTTTTGCCCTGACATAGTGCCTACATCTTGTGTCTTTTGTGTTGTGATCTTCATACACACAAATATGGTAATTGCTTGATGAAAGATAAGATAAAGAAGTAAAAGAAGCCAACATAACTCACAAGTAACTATCAAGTAAGAGGAATCAAACCCTAATCTACTTGTATTGATTTCTCAACATGGTTTCATAGCTATGGTAAGGAAAATTTGAAGATCGCTTTGTTGGCATGGATTCTCCCTCTTTGATAAACTACATGAAAATGGGTATCAACACTGCAGGAAGTTGGATCAAGAAGGTCATCTACTACTTATTCAACAAAGTCAAAAGTCAAGGGTTCTTGGGCTGCTCTTGCAGGTTCTTTTAGTGATGACAATATATGGATCATTGATAGTGGAGCATCAAGACACATGACAAGAGAAAGTAAACAACTACATACATTATCAAATGAGCCATCTTCTCATGCAGTAAAATTGGGTGACAACAAAAGCTATGTTGTTAGAGGCCTGGGATCACCATCATTAAAGCTATAAAATGGATCGACATCACACCTCAACAACATATTATATGTTCGAGGTTTGAAAAATAATTTGCTTCCTATTTCTTGTTTAGAAGATAAAGGGGATAGAGTTGCTTTTGTTGATGGAAAAGTATTGGTTTGGGGAAAAGACTCTAGCATTGATAAAGCTAGGATTATTGGAGTTCGTGAAGGAAGTCTTTATAGAGTATTACAACACCTCCTCAAGCTTTGGTTCACATGTAGATTAATCCCATTGAGCTATGGCATAGGAGGTATGGTCATCTACATTATAAGGTCATCCATACTCTTAGTCAATTGGTTCATGGCATCCCCAATATGAAGTTAGATTATGAAGGTGTATGCAAGGGATTCTCTTTGGGAAAACATACAAAAAAGCCATTTCAAATAGTGAAACTAGGTCTAAAGAGATATTAGACCTCATTCATTATGATGTGTGTGGGCCCATGTTTGACAAATCACTTGGAGGTCATCTCTACTATGTAACATTCATTGATGACCATTCTAGAAAGATATGGCTCTACCTTCTCAAAACAAAGGATGAAGTATTTGAAAAGTCCAAGGAGTTTAGATCCGAAGTGTAAACCGTAAGCGAAAGAAAGATAGAAACTCTAAGATCCAACAATGGTGGGGAATACACTTCTAAGGAATTGATTGCATATTGTAAGGAAGCATGAATTAAGAGAGAGCTCATTGTTCTCTATTATCCCGAATAGAATGGAGTGGCCGAAAGGAAGAATAGGTCAATTGAAGAAGGCATTCGAACAATGCTCCTTGATCAAGGCCTACCAAAACTCTTATGGGGAGAAGCAACAATGACAACCGTGTACATTCAAAATAGAAGTCCTCATAGAAGTCTAAATAATATAATACCCGAAGAAGTATTCACAGGAAACAAGCCAAGTGTGGATCAACTTTGACTCTTTGGAAGTGCATCATACATCCATGTTCCAAAGGACAAGCGAAAGAAGTTGGATTCTATAAGTATTAAGGGAATATTCTTTGGATATAGTCTCTCCTATAAATATAGTGATCAATTGATGATTATCTAGATATTTATCCAATGGGATATTGTAATTTAGTTTTCCCATTTCAAATTATTTTTAGTATTAAAATTGAAAAAGAAAAAATAAAGGGGAATAAAGAAAAAATATATAAAAAAGAAATATAAATAAAAAAAATAAAATCCCAAAGGAGCGTGCTAGCTCAAATGCTGCCAATTGTCAATTATATTAAATTTTGTTTTAAAGGTTTGGAATAAAGTGACATGATGTTTTGCCGCTTCCATAAAGTGCTTTCGCTTTTAAAGGATTGAGATCGTCCTTGCCCAGATCAATGGCGGGGGACGATGTTTGGACCCCGGCCGACATTTTAGGACTTAATGGGGGGGGGGGTGGGGGGGTTCTGAAATGTTGTTTATAACAAAACCACTCGAGATAACGTGGCGGCTTCACATTCATTTCGGGGGGTCCCTTCCCTTTACCGCCTACCACTCCTACCCATCCCCTTGGAAACCATTATTCGACACTCTTTCTGCTCGTTTGCTCCTGCTTCATCCTCACCACCCGTCATCCATTGCTCCGTCCACGTCATATAGCCATTAGCTTTCAAATCTCCTGCCAATAGTGGTGTAGTCGTTGGCCATTAAATTTTCTCCCGCCAACGTAGAAAATTCATAAATGCTACGCTCTAAAACGGTAACAATTTCGTTAATCGTCCTCAATTCCCGTTATAAAAATCCCATATCAATCTGCATTATCCCCTTTTGTTAGTTATTTCATCCACGCAGGTTCAGATTGAAGATTTCCAAGTTCTCCAGCGCCCTTTGTAAATTTTTTCCCTTTTGCAACCAATCAAATTACGACCCGGTAACACTGTTTTTCAAATTTACCATTGAAATTAAAAATGTGTTTGCACAAAGGAAAAGGAAAAATGACTAATTAGAATCCTATGTTACCTCCTGTCCTCGATTTAGACAGGCCCCTTTTGGTCGATACCTAGTACAAGATAGCAGAAACCAGATGCGAATTTGATTTAAATGAGCTTCAAAATTGGGAAAATCAGAAATTTTTGGATAACAGTGATGATCTAAGTATTTGGGAATCGCTCTTGCCTTAGTTTATCTTTCCATAGACTCATTTTTTCCTAGAATTCGCTACCTTATTCGCTACCTGAAAGCTTGAGTCCACCTTATTCCCACTTGGATAGATTGCCCTGGTCAGGAATCTAGTCCGTAGCATTACGGTTCCTAAATTGATGAGAGACCAATGGATAGATTGCCCTGGTTAGGAATCTAGTCTGTGGCATTGTGGTGCCTAAATTGATGAAAGACCATGGATAGATTGCCTTGGTCAAGAATCTAGTCCATGGCATTATGGTGCCTAAACTATTCATTGTTCATATAGTTTGATATCTTCCATTGTATTTGTATATGATGAATACCTCCCTAGTTAAGAGGGAGTGTTGGAAAATGTAACTAGGTTCAGTCTTCATTAATGTATTTGAGTCATCATGAAATGCACTTGTCAAAAGAATAAAGAAAAGATTTTTCATTATTGTATCAATGACTTATTAAAGCATGGGTTTCATGCTTGGGTCATCATTATATTAGTCAAAGTCCCCATTGTGGACTCCTAGGATTAATATTGAGTCTATAGAGTCATTGTACATTTGAAGAGACCCTTCTTTGGCTTTTGAATCATGTAAAAAGGTTTACTATTGAGTCAAATATAATTTATGTAACCTCCCCACCTAGTTGGCCTATGAAGGAGATCAAGTCGGCCTAAGGATAGCAATTCGACCTCACTTGGAGCCTATAAATAGAAGGAAGTAGAATTCATTTGGAGCATCTCATCTCAAGCTAGTTCGATATCTCTAAGGAAGCTGAAGAAGTGCGAAGTGGGTAAAATAAGTCTAAAGGAAGTGCGAGCTGGGTCAAGTCTAAGGAGAAGAAGAAAATTTATGTTTTGGAGCTACTCTCTCTGTTTCGTGCCCTAGTTTGGGAGATCAAAGTCTTCCAAGTGTTGCTACTTGATGTCGTAAGTTGCTGCATAGTCAGAGTTGCTGGGGTGGAAGTGCTGCTGCTAAGGGGTCGAAGATTTGGAAGGATGACTTGTGTGGAGGGAAGGATTGGTTTTTGTCTAGGTTGAAGAGTCTCAAAGAATACTATTGAAGCAAGAGAATTTTTGACTGGGTTTTCCCCTTGAGAAGGGTTTGCCTTGGCATAGTGCGTACATCTTGTGTCTTTTGTTTTGTGATCTTCACACACATAATATGGTAATTGCTTGATGAAAGATCAAATAATAAAGAAGTAAAAGAAGCCAACATAACTCACAAGTAATTATCAAGTAAGAGGAATCAAACCCTAATCTACTTGTATTGATTTCTCAACAAAGTCTGCCTGCCCAAAAGACGTGTCCCTTTGCATGAACAAATAACCATATATCGACATCTATACTCCATCACTTGGCAACTAACTTGTACTTCATCTGTTGAAGAGTAATTCAGTTCTTTGTGGCACATTTCTCTGTGGTATTCGAGCTCCTTAAGGCATCGCTTTCTCCATGAAAATTCAACTTCTTGTGGCACTTTCTTTGTGACAATTAGGGCTTCCTATGGCATTTTCTTTGTGACAATTTAGGTTTTCTGTGGCACCTTTTCTTTGATGATGCGAGCTTCTTGTGAGTTATTTATGGCACTACATCTTTGTGTCTTGTGGGCTATACTCCTATGAACTGAAGCTGATTTAAGGACAAACAAATGATATCTTGTGAACAATGTTGTGGAAAGTTGGAGGGCTGACTTGGCACTTGGAGTATTGGTTAGTTTGACTTGGATTTCTTTTGTTGACCAAGATTCTATAAGGAAAGGATTTATGGGTTTTTCCATGGCCTCTGGTCTAATCTCTGGTGTCTCTTGTCTTTTTGTATTGCATAATCGCTTGATGACCTAATGAATGAACTAAATACTAAATGGAGAACATATATAAATAGTCACAAGTAATTATCATGTTAAGAAATTCTATCTTGCATTCAAATTTCAACACATGCCATCTAGGGCTTGATACCCTTCTCTAAGATTCACAACACTTCTCCTAAGTAGGTTGTTCTCCATGCAAGTGAATCTCTCCATGTGGCTACAATGAAGGTTTTCCACCAAGCTATCAAGATAACTCCATTGACGTAAGGAAGAATGAGAAGCGAGCACCCCATTGAGGTCAAGCAACTATTGAGCAAGATGTTTCGAATTTGCAAATCCATCACAAACTATCTTCCATGTGCTAATCCATCTTGGACGATTTAGGGTTTGAATGTAAGCCATACACCCCTATCCTCATGAAGCACCACATTGTATAAACACTTTTTGTGTGACTTGAAAACTAACTTGGATCAAAGGATTTGGAGATGAAGAGAAGCCAAAGTGACATGTGACCATGTTACCATCCTATGGAATTACTGAGCTCTAAAATTGGTTACCCTGGTGCCTTGGTGGATGTGATCTTAAAAATTTTAGTCATGTTTTAGCTGATAAATCTCTTCTTTGTAAAAGCATAAATTTGAGAAATAATATTTTCCTGTCAAGGGGATGGTTGGAGTTTTTTTTTGGAAGTTTGACTGCTGTTGATTTTGTAGCTTCAGAAGGTCTTCTGCATAGGCTTGTGTCTAGTAATGTAGGATAAGTCCTCTTTAGGTGGTTGTTCAAGAGGAGCAAATAATATGATCTTCCTAAATTTTAAACTTAGGAAACGTACATTGATTAATTATATAATTAATGTTGACTTTGGGCTAATGTTTATACAAGGATAAATAGGATAATATTAAATTATTTAAGTGACCTAGATCTAATCTCCATCATTGATCTAAGAAGGATGGGATTTAATCTCACCTATCTACCACTTTCGAAATTAGGGATTTGGCCCATGGAGAAGTTATAAAGAGAATCTATGAGAGGATGAAGATACATTACATTGGTATTGTTGAGAGAATGATTTTCTCAAGGAGTGAGAGACTTTAGGGCTAAAGACAAGGGAAAAGGGTTGCTGCAAGGAAATTTTGAGAGCAAATTTAACTAATATGATCTTCCTAAGTTTTTAACTTAGGAAAAGTACATTGGTTAATTATATAACTTAGGAATGGTACATTGATTAATTATATAATTAATGTTGACTTTGGGCTAATGTTTATCTAAGGATAAATAGGATAATATTAAATTATTTAAGTGACCTAGATCTAATCTCCTTCATTGATCTAAGAAGGATGGGATTTAATCTCACCTATCTACCACTTTGGAAATTAGGGATTTGGCCCATGGAGAAGTTATAAAGAGAACCTATGAGAGAGGATGAAGACACATTACATTGGTATTGTCGAGAGAACGATTTTCTCAAGTAGTGAGAGACTCTAGGGCTAAAGACAAGGGAAAAGGGTTGCTGCAAGGAAATTTTGAGAGCAAATTTCAGGGAGGCCGGGTCTAGGAGAGAGAAGCTGAATAGATGAAGAGGAGGGCAGAGTTTTGGAGGACGGTTAAAATTGCAAGGGCTGATTTTCTGAAGTGTGCAAGAGCTTGAGGTGAGAAGGGGTCGAGTTTGTTGGTAAGAGAGGCCTAGCTCTCCAAGGCCGACATCTTCTAGAAGGGCTGATTTCCAGTGGGTTGAATTCCTTGAGGGCAATTTCTAGAGGGGCCGATGTCCAGGTTCCAACAGTGGTAATTTTTCGGTGTATTCTCTGTGGGTCCAGGGCCCTAATTTTCCTGAGGAATAGAAAGTGAAGGAAGATTGTTTTGGGTAGAGTTTTTTGTTGTAGTGTGATTGATTTTCCTATTTTTATTTCTGTTGCAAATTTAATCACTGAAAGTTAGGATACCAGTGAATTTATTTTCCAGCCGTTTTTCATATTTTATTAAGTAAATAATTTCTGGGTATAAAATATTTGTTGAGGTATAAATAAATCAGATATGGTATTGGAGATTTAACAATTGCTTCTGGTCAATACAAGCAAGTGGCAACAACCAACATGGGATATTACTTTGGGGTAACCTTTGGGTAAGTAGGTGCGGTTGGGGGTTATCTATTCTGCTGAAGTTGCTCATGATTTTCATTTGGCATCAACCACAATAAACACTGCCCTTGTGCATGCATACCAGCCCATGGGGGCTAACATGTACTTTGGGGAATTTGAACCTTGATGGAGGGAATAAGAACAGTCTTGATTTCTCAACCAACCAAGACATTGTTGACATTGCCACTCCAATATTTTTGGAGAGCAATCACTTAAAATTTATATTATTGATATCGTTGAAATTTGAATGCCCTGCAACCTCGAGAAAATTCAGCCCTCAGATAAAGCTGCGGATGGCATGGATGTTTTCAGCTTTAGGGCACAATCTAATGTTTTCAGGTCTGCGCTTACAAACTACTAGGGTAGCATACAAACATGTACACATCTCAAGATAAATGTTTGATCATTTCGATGGCCATTATGGCAAGATCTAACCCACAAATCAGATCTGAAATTAATAAAAATTATCGTAAGTGCCCATTAAACATGCTAAATCAGCTTAACATTTAGCTCAACTATTCATTACATCTCCATAATAAATCAGCAAGAAATGCACCCAAAACTCAGATCCTTAAAATCATCTCTGCAACATAAATCTGAAATAACAAACATGTCTCTTTCTTGTTCACATGAAAGATGATTATAGCACTGTCAGGCCAGGATGGTAACTCCATAATGTATTGGACTGCCAATCTGAATTTTATTAAGCTGAATGTGAATATATATACATCAAAGTGACCTTTGGGACTCCTATTCCAAGGTCTCTTCAAAGTATTCTATTTTATTATTTACATATTTACATATTCTGCCCAATTCTGGAGGATTCTTGGTCAATTTAATTGCAAAAGTATTGTCAATCATAAGAGAAGTATGCAGTATCCTTGGGTAATTTTTTGACCTAGTATTCAAGGTATCTAGGTTTTCCAATAAAATTTCTTTTGCTCATTCAATGATAAAGCCAACAACTCTTTTAATAACACAATATTATATGGTCTGCACTAATTCTTATTGCTCAGTTATCAAGAACCATATCACTCTTCATTCAACAATGATGTCATTGTTCATTTATGCATGTGAAATTCAGCCACTCAACAATGAGTTCCAAGTCCTACAGAAAGTAAACGATGAATAATTATGCACCTATATACCAATGACTTGATCTGTTTGTGCACAACTAGTATTCTTTGTAAATTCTGATTAGAAACTAAATAAAATACCCTCAAATTTGAATCTGCTACAAGGGGGCTAATGCTGAGTTTCAAGACTTGTGGACTCCACTTACTAATCAACATTGTAACCTGCCTTAGGGCTTGCACTAGTCTTAACCAAACAAACTTCAAGAACGTTCATTTTCTGCTTGGGTACTTCTATTATGTTCTAGGATCTTTAGACTGCTTCAGGATAAAGATACGGCCCAGATTCAGGGGTATCTTTGCACCAGATCAAACTTCGAGCACTTCCTCAAAGAAATTTGGGTGACCTTCCTCATACTTCAACTTGCACCTACCAAACACCTTGGCTATCTAAGGAACCTCGTCTATCTTCCTCAAAGAGCTTGGGTTGTCTGCCTCAGATGGTCTCGGTGTGCCTCAGACTTCGACTTGTGCTATATGAGACCTCGACTACTGCGGGAGAATTGTTAATTTGCCTCGGAGAAAATCCATCCAGCTTTAAAGTGGCTCGGCTTACTTTATCACAGATTCTTCAACAAATCTACCTTGCTGCTCCTTGTATAGAGAAATCAATGTTGCCATAACAAAGTAGAAAAAGAGAAAAATAGTACTAACTAGGGTGGGATATTTCACCACCAAAATTAGTAGAAAAGAAGGGATCTTAAAACCCTTAGAGCTCTAGGTCAAGGAAACAGATGATTTGATCCACAATTGATGATGATTGATTTGATTTCACATTTGGGCTTCAAAATGTGCGGGGTTGTGGGTGCAACCCCCAATTTTAGGTTTCTTAGCCCTAGCCAACCCAACTTTTGACCAATGTTGCCCCAACATAGGAAAAAATGGGCATTTATCCCTTTATCAAGATTCATGACTATAGCCTACGGGGTTAGATAGGTTATTTTGTTGTCCATTAGCCCATCAATTTGGAGAGGACATTATAGTGCCCCTGTCCCGAAATTGCTTGACCTCAAGCAATTACAAATTGTGGTGTCATAAACCTCGTTCTCCTTTCCATGTGGTGTCTTCTTCCAAAAGATTCTTCTATCTAATAAGATATGAAATCACTGTACCTCTTAGTTTCTTTTTTGTATTGCCATGATTGCTTCTAAGATTAGCTCTACTTGTCCCTCTTCATTCAAACGGGGTAGTTCGATAGAAGTAGTGACCTGCTGTCTGACAACCTTCTTGAGATAGGAAACATGAAAGACATTATGGATTCTACTTTCTTTTGGCAGCTCTAACGCATATGCCACTTTTATTTTTCGGAAACTTTGTAGGGTCCATGAAACCTCGGCTTCAACTTTTCTGCACCACTTTTCTTCCTATATGGTTGTAATCTAAAAAACACGAGGTCTCCTACCTCAAAAGTACATTTTGTTTGGTGCCAGTCAACATACATCTTTTGTCGATTTTGGGCATCTTGCATGTTTTCTTTGAGTGTCCTTGGAATATCCTGGCATTCTTGTATCCAATCTTTAGCTAATGGGGCCCTACTGTCTCTGATGACAATGCCAAGAAAGGATGGATCATCATAATTGTACGGTGCTCTGAAAGGCATCATCCCAATAAACAAATGGTACGTAGTGTTGTAGCAATGCTCCCCGAGGTATAGCTATTTATCCATGCTTTCTGCTGACTAGCCACATAAATATCTAAGTATCCGTCAATCCATTTGTTCATGATATTTGTCTTGCCATTTGTTTGCAGATGATAGCTATTGCTTGGGGTTAATTTTATCCCATCTAGCCTGAAGAGTTTGCCAAAATACCCCCATAAATCTGCTATCTTGATCAATGACTATATTTTTAGGCAATTCGTGGAGCCAAAAACCTTCTCTAAAGAAAACTTCTGCTCCCTGTTTGGCCGAGTAATCAATGGGAATAAATTTCGTCAACTTGTTAACAACCGTATAGATGTAGTGTTTGCCTTGTGCTTTGGGTAGTTCTATAATGAAGTTCATTGAGTTGCTTTCCCATTTTTGTTTTGGAATTGTTAAAGGTTGGCATAAACCTACAGGATACTTGTGCTCGACCTTATTATGTTGGTGATTTATGCATTCCTTACCGTATTTTAATACGTCTTCTTTGAGGCCTTTCCATGAATATCGTTCCCTGATTTGTCGGTAAGTTTTGAAGAATCCCTAGTGTCTAGTTGATGGTACATCATGTGCAGCCTTCAAGATTTTCTCCTTAAGCATAGATCCGGGAACCAAGTATATTGAGTAAAAATTATCATTAACTATCTTGTACTTGTCATCTTGAATGAGTCTGTTTGCCAGAGCACAGGAAAATTTGTTCTTGGAATATTCCACCAAGAGGTGAGCCTTCTAGTCTTCTGCGAGTTCAATGAGAGAACACACTGCTTGTTTTCTAGAGGGTGCATTGGCCACAACATTCTTTTTCCCTTTTATATATTCAATATCAAAATCATAAGCCTAGACCTTGCTTACCCACTTATATTGTTGTTCGTTTGGGTCCTTTTCTTCCAAGAAATGGTAGAAGTTGTTGTGGTCTGTCTTCAGTACAAACCTGTTTCGCACCAAGTATTGCCTTAGTTTGCCAATGTGTGCATAATGGCCAACATTTCCTTGCCATATATGGAGTAAAGTCTCTTTGTGTCATGGAGTTTCCATCTTCTGAATGCAATTGGATGGTCCTTTCCTTGATGCATCATATTTTAACACAAAGGTTTGATTGAAGACGGGGAGTGCTAGTACTATACATGAGCTCATTACTTCCTCGAGCTTATTGACTGTCTTGTTTGACTCCTCTGTCCACCTGAACACTCCTTTCTTTGTCAAATCTGGTAATGGTGCGTCTAGTTGAGAAAAGCCTTTGATGAATTGCCAGTAATAGCTACAAATTCCTGAAAATCCTCACAACTTGGTTAGATTCTTGGTTGTTGGCCAATCCAATATTGCTTGAATCTTCTTTTGGTGTACTTGCACTCCTTTCACACTAATTATGTGTCCCATATAGAGATTCTTTGTCATTCCAGATTCGCATTTTGATGCCTTGTCATAGAGGGATTGTTGTTGCATTATGCTCAAAGTCTCATCTAGGTGCCCCAAGTGATCTTCCCATGTCTTGCTATGTATGAGAAAGGTCATAAAAAATACTAGTAAGAATTTCTTTAACAGTTTCTTGAAGATGCTTTTCATGCAAGATTGGAATGTGGCAGAAGCATTGGTTAGACCAAATGGCATGACCAAAACTCAAAGTGTCCATAGTGGCATTGGAATGCTGTCTTCGACACATCTTGCTCTCAAACCCAAATTTGATGATATCCCGATCGTAGGTCAATCTTTGAAAAGTAAACTGCTCCATGTAGTTCATCTAGTAACTCATCGATCTTGGGAATAAGATATCCATTCTTGATGGTATTTTTGTTGAGTGCCGATAGTCAATGCACATCCTCCACGTTCCATCCTTGTTTTTAACCAGAACTACTGACAAGTTGAACATACTAGAGCTGCGTTTGATGTGACCCATTATTAGCAATTCTTGGATTGCCTTTTCTTTCTCATCCTTAAATTTCTTTGGGTGTCGATATGGTGTAGTGAATATGGGTTTAGCTCTTCTTCGAACACTATAGCATGTTCAAAACCTTTTTTAAGAGGCAATCTCAGGGGAATATAACTAAATGCTTGGCCATGCTTGTCTAGCACTCGTTGAATGTCTGCTTTGTACTGTGGGATGTCACTGTTGGGTGTGTTTTGGTTGGTAATCATGCATTCTGTATCAATGCCTAAATATGACCTCTATTCTTTTGGGGGAAATGATTTGTGGTCTACAATTTGCCATGCCTCTCAAAATTACCTTATTGCCATTAGGAGCTTTAAATTCCATTTTCATTGCTTGGTAGTCCATGGTGTGCTTTCCCAACGAATACAACCATTGAACTCCCAATACAATATTGATATTTGCAAGATATATTACATAAAAATCACTAGTGAAAGTATAATTACCAAGTGTTATGCTCAAACCTGGGATCATCTGTGTGCAATCCAAGCTATACCCATTTGCTATTATCACATCAAGGCTTTCAAACTCTTTTGTGGGAAGCCCTCTCTTTGCTACTAATGCTGCATCAATGAAGTATCAACCAAAGATGTGATATGTTGTCCCTTGATGACTTCCCCGATCTTGAAGTTGTAATACTTGAGGGTTCCTGATAGAGATGCAATCTTAACTTGTGGCCGAGATTTCTTCTCTTCGCATGACTTTTCTTCTTCTTTAGCCTCCTCATGGGTTTGTTCTTCCTTTGGGTTGCTAGGCTTAACATTTGGGGTGGGTTCTCCTTCTTAGTCCCATTGTAGGAGACCTCTTTGATGTAGTGGATCTTTCCTTTGCCAAAACATCGATGTCCCACCTCCCATGGGTTCATGCAAGTGAAACAAAGCTTCTTCCTCCTTAGTTTACGTTGGGTTTCCTCATCCAACCTGTCCCTTTTAGGCGAATCACGTTGGAAGGGCTTCTTCTCCTTATCTTTTTGAGGGGTGAAAGGCTTGAGCAGTGCCTTTGGTTTGGTTGACGCATTCCCCATATCATGAGTCTTCTTGATGGTGTCTTGGAGAGTTGCGTGTTCGAATGCCTTAAACCAACCCTGTAAGGTTTCGGCTAGTCCCTTCATTAAGAGCATGACTAGTCTTTCTTCATATATGTCTTTGTTATCATGACAACAATCCGTTCAAATTCTGAGATGTATTCTTCATGCGATCCCGTCTGTTTGAGTTGTGCCAGTTCTCTGAGGCGTATATTCGGGTTCTTTCGATCAAATCTATCTATTAATCTCTGCGTAAAGTCTATATAAGAAGTGATGTTTGCATGCCCCAATGTAACTAGACCGTAGTACCACAATCACACACTTCTCCTTCTAGATGTAGTGTGGCGAATTGGATAGCCTTTGTTTCCAACATAGGGTTGAGCCTGAAGTAGGTGTCCAATTTTGCCACCCAAGCTCTTGCTGAACATTTAGATGATCCATCAAATGAGGGGAGGGAAAGCTTACTTACCTTGCATGTTAGATCAAAATTGGGTTGTTCCCTCGGTCTATTTTTGTAGCAGATGTTGCTGTATTCTTGGAAAGTCATGGTTGCTCTAGTGTTCTTTTCTAGTGTTGCATGCTCTCGAAAGTAATCGTCAAATAGTCTATTCAATTCAATTCCTTCTTGGGTTGTCGTTGCTTGATTATTTGTGAATTGAGGAAGTAATGGTCTGTAACTTCTTCCGTTGGTTACCTTGATTTTAGTGTGTATAGAGCCCTGATTTTAGTATGTATAGTAGGACCAGGGTTATGGTTAACGCTTCCTTTAGTGGTGGTCTTGTTGTTGACAACAACGTTTGGGTTCCCTATGAGTTTAGGCATTAATTGAGTGAATTGTTGCTATCCTTGAGCTAATACCTAGGGTATCTCTTGTTATGCTTGAATCCACTGTTTCCCTTGCTGTTGTCCTTGCATTAATATGCCAATCATTTGCTACTGCCCTTGGAGTGTTGCATGTATTAAGGTGCCAGGGTCCTGTTCTCCTTGCCCTGCTCTATCTCCCATGGCTGAATGATGGGTTTTCCTCTTACTCCTTGCTGGGACGTTGCTGGCATCTTCTGGAAGCATACAAGGCTCATGTACTCACAAGCTGGTAGGATGCTCAACTCTGATACCATTCTAGTATCATAGGGCAATTTTTTGACCTAGGGTTTTAGGTATCTAGGGTTTGCAATAAAATTTCTTTTGCTCATTCAATGATGAAACCAAAAACTCATTCAGTAACATAGTATTATGTGATCCACATTAATTATCATTGCTAAATTATCAACAACCATGTCACTGTTCATTCGACAATGATGTCACTATTCATTTATAAATGTAGTGAAATTTAACCGCTCAACAATGAGTTCCAAGTCCCACAAAAAGTAACCAATGAATGATTATGGACCTATATACCAATGACCTGATCTGTCCGTGTATAGCTAGTATTCTTTGTAAATTCAAATCAAAAATTAAATAAAATACCTTCAAATTTGAATCTAGTGCAAGAGAGCTAATGCTGAGTTTCAAGACTTGTGGACTCCACATGCTAATCACCTCGTCAACCTCTCTTAGGGCATTCACCAATCTTAACCAAACAAGCTTCAGAAAAGTTCGTTTTTTTCCAGGGGACTTCTATTATGTTCCAGGATCTTTAGACTGCTTCAAGATAAGGATATGGCCCAGATTATAGGAGTATCTTTGTACTAGATCAACCTCAGAGCACTTCCTCACAGAAATTCAGGTGACCTTGCTTGGACTTGGACATGCGGCTACAAAATACCCCAACTATTTGAGGAACCTCACCTATCTGCCTTAGAGAGCTCGGGTTGTCTGCCTCAGATGGTCTTAGGGTGCCTCAGAATTTGATCTGTGGTATAGATCTCAACTGTTTCAGGAGAATCATTAATTTTCCTCAGAGAAAATCTGTCCAACTTAAAAGTGGCTCGACTTGCTTTATCATATATGCTTCCACAAATCTACCTTGCTACTCCTTGTATAGAGAAATTCTTGTTGCCAGAACAAAAGTAGAAAAAGAGAAAAATAAGACTAACTAGGGTGGAATCTTTCACCACTAAAATTAGTAGAAGAGAAGGGGTCTTAAAACCTTAAGAGCTCCAGCTCAAGAAACAAATGATTTGATCCACAATTGATGATGATAGATTTGATCTCAACTTTTTCTACTTAAAAGATTTTTCCATGGGCTCCATACTATGAGGGGCTGTGGGTGCAACCACCAATTTTGGGTTTTTTAGCCCAAACCAATCCAAAATTTTCCCAATGTTTCCCCAATGTAGGAAAATTTAAGTTTTTACTTCTTTATCAAGACTAAAGCCTATGGCGTTGCATAAGCTATTTTTTCCTCCATTAACCCATCAATTGGGAAAGGATATTACACAGTGTAGTTCACTTGTTTCTCTTGCAAATCCTCAAGAATTTTCCCAATGCACACAATATCCTTGGTTGCTTCGACAATTACCACATATTCTTCCTCTGTTGTGGTGCTGGAACTGATTGTTTGCGGGACCTCCAGGAGATAGTTCCTGATCCAAGACTTATAAGTTATAACATAACCTAAAGTAGATACTCCATTTTCCTTATCTCCATCAAAGTTTGAATCAGAATATCCATTCAAGCTGAAGTCATCCACCTGTATATGCGTCCAAAGTCTTGAGTTCCTCTCAAGTACTTTAGAAGTCTTTTTGCAATAGACCAATGTCTCTCACAAGGCTTTTGCATAAACTTGGAAAGGATTCCAACATCAAATGAAATATCTAGTCTAGTAGTGGTGAGGTAGATGAGACTTCCTACAAGTTGTCTATGCTTAGTTGAATCCTAAAATCCATTTCCTTCTTTAGATGTGAGCTTCAAATTTTGCTCCATTGGAGTGGACAAAGGGTTGCAATCAACCATGCCAAACTTGTTTAACAATTCTCAAATGTAATTATTTTGAGAGAGGAGTACATATCTTAGAAGTTGGGTCACTTCAATGCCTAAATAGTAGTGAAGATGCCCCTATCTATCATCTCAAATCCTTTCTTCAATTCTTTCTTTATGGATGCAATATAAAATTCATCGTTCCTTGTCATCATTAGATCATTTACATATACCACAAGATAGACGACAATTTTTCCAACTTTCTTGACAAATAAAGTTGCATCATCAAGATTAAAGTGTTTGAAATTTATTTTTTGACGATGCTTAGTTATTTTTCATACCAGGCTCGCGATGCTTGTTTTAGGCCATACAAGGATTTGATGAGTTTGCAAACTTTTTTCTTGTCCCTTCACAACAAAGTCTTTTGGTGAGACATAAAAACGTTTTCTTTCATATCTCCATTCAGGAAAATAGTTTTTACATCCATTTGATGGATTTTCCATCCATTTCGAGCTATCAAGGTAAAGAGCGTCTAGATGGTAGCCAATTTTGCTGTGGGGGCAAAAGTCTCCTCATAATCAACCCCTTCTTTTTGTGCAAATCTTTTTTCCATGAGCCTTGTTTTGTGCTCGTCAAGTGAGCCATCTGATTTATCCTTGTTTTTGAAGACTCACTTGCAACCAATTGGTTTTGTTCCAAATGGAGGGTCCACTAACTTCTAGGTTCCATTCTTTAGGAGAACATCATATTCTTTTTGCATTGCTTCTTTCCATTCATCTTGAGAAGTAGCTTCTTTAAAGGAAGTTGGTTCAAAATTAATAGACAAATTTAATTCACAATCATTAGAAACATCCATATCATCAACTGAATTAGAATCATCTACATCACCTCCATTTTGTTTAGTGAAACTTTTAGTTCTTAACTTCCTGTCTTTCCAAACTCATCAGGGTGAACATTTTCAAGTGTTTTGTGGGCCATTTTGGAGGACCTTTCTAAGATGGTCAAGGTTGGTCTGTTGACTGAGATGGGTGGCATCAAGTTTTAGCTCTCCAATCCTCTCAATCACATCACTCAAATGATCTTCTTGATCTGAGGAAGTGGTTGGAACTTCATGATGGGAGAGAGTGTTTCAGTAGGAGATTCCACAAATTGATCCAGGATATGGATCCTCCCTTCAAGATGTGGAGTCTCATTATTAAATTCATGATTATTTATTTATTTATTTGTTTATTTGTTTTTTTGTTTTGTTTTGTTTTGTTTTTTTTTTGTTTTATTTATTTATTTTTTGTTCGCATGATTGAATCTTTCCAAATGATCAAGTTGCCGCTCAGGGAGATTGTTAGTATTGGAAGATTCAAGAAAAATCACATTTCTAGATGGTATAAACTTCTTATTTACCTAATCGTAGAGACGATATGATTTGGTGCTATCTGGATACCCCAAGAAGATACACTTTCGAAGCTTTGCACCAAGTTTGTTTCTTTGTTCCTTAGGAATCAAGGCATAGCAGTTGGAACCAAAGATCTTGAGATGCCTTACCAAAGGAATGTGGCCATACCACATTTGATAAGGAGTCTTGTTTTTGAGAACACGAGATGGACATATATTTTCAATATATACTGCACATAGAACCACATCAATCCAAAACATCAACTTTATATTTTTGAAAAACTTCATTGAATGAACCATATTTAAGTCTTGTTCATTCTTTCAACTACACCATTTTGTTGAGGATTGTATTGCACAATTTTTTGATGTTGAATCCCATGTTGGCGAAGATTTCAAATTCATTTGAGGTATATTATTTTCCATTACTCAGTACGAATAGAGCCAACATGAGATTGTGCATCATTTTTCAGTCCATGCACGAAAGTTTCCAAGCTTCAGATTTGCTTTTCAATAAATAAACTCGACATATCTTGGTGTAATCATAAATAAAAGGCATCATATATTTATTTCCTTTTGGAGAAGGAACATGCGTAGGGCCAAACAAATAAGAATGAATCAGTGCAAGCTTGCTACATGCTTTGGAAACAGAGTAATGAAATGGTTGTTTGTTATGTTTTCCTAGGTTACAAGCATCACATTGCTTTAGTTTCCTTGGAATGGTTGGCAAACAAGAAACACCATTTCTTTTCAATAAACGAACACTGTCATAATTAAGATGCCCAAATCTTGCATGCCATAGAACACTGGATGGCTATGTATCTTCATTGTATGCACGTTCTGTGAACAAGAAAATGTTCCTTGCAACTTCAATAGTCGTTCCTCTTCTATTCCAATCATGACAACTATGTTGTTTGATGTTTTTCTCACCTCAACTTTTCCATCAAACATAATGGAGTGTCCTTGTTGGCAAATGTGAACAAGGGACCCAAGTTTCTCTGCAACTCAAGGAGGTAAAAAACATCATGCAAAAGAAAGTCAAGAAGTCTGGGCAGTTTGAGCTTTATGGCCCCAAGTCTGGATGGCTTTAGTGTTGACTTGTTTGCAAAATACACTGCTCCATCTACATTGTCACTGAAGTCTTCAAAAAAATCTTTCCTAGTTACTCCAATCTTTAAAAAAATGAAGTATGAAATAGGTCTTCAGTTACCCCAATATCTCAATGTGCAACACTATCATGGGCAGATTCAAGTGCTTTACGTTTCCCTGGATCCGACGTTTTATCTTTCTCTTCCTTTCGTTCTTGCTAGATTCTTTCCCAAGGGAGTTTGCATGTGGATGCATTATGCCCATTTCTATTACAACGAATACAATGGAGGCTAGGATTTCCTCTTTGATGATATTTACCCCCTGTCTTTGTTGTTCTTTCCACTCCCTCTTCTACCACCTTTTCCTTTGGAAGAGTCTAGTGTCCGATTCTTCACTTTTTGTGTGAGGCACACAACTTCTCCAAGAGACTGAGAAGCTACCATCCTTTTCCCAAAAACTTTCTCATGTCCTACAAATTTCTCCACAGGAGTGTCAAAAGTAATGTCCTCGAGTTGGGCACTAGCTTGTAAGGATTCAAGATAGTGAGAGTATGTTGGATAGAGGGCCTTGACAAAAACTGTGAGGGATGTCCATTTTGATTCTAGTGGCTTCTACATCATGCCTAATAGCTCTAATTTTTGAGATGGTTCAGTTGCTTTGTTGGCTGAGATGGGGTTGCATCAAGATTTAGCCTTCTAGTCCTCTCAATCACATCATTCAAAGGATCTTCTTGATTTGAAGAAGTGGTTGGAAATTCATGATGGGAAGGGAGTGTTTCGGAAGGAGATTCCACATATTGATCTAGGGTAGGGATCACCCCCTTAAGATGTGGAATTTCACTATCAAATTCACGAAGAGCTTTTGCATGACTGAATCTATCCAAACGATCAAGTTGTCTCTCTTCTTGACAACGCTGCCAATTCCTTGGCTTGTTAAAAATCCCTTCTCTCACTATGGTAACTGTGCGCTCATTCTTATATTTTTGCTTGTTATCTCTGTCTCATCCAACACTCATAAATGTTTACTTCTCTACCAACGCTCATAACGTTTGCTTCTCATAATGAAGCTTGATTTCCAACGCTCATAATGTTCGCTTTTCTGCCAATGCTCATAAATAAAACTGCTTATGAATAGAATAGAATGAGCTTGATTCCACCTCTTCTGCTAAGATTATGTTTTCACTCCTTTTGCTGAGATTGCATTTCCACCTCTTCTTTGATACCATGATAAAGGAGTTACAATGGGCAGAGGACTGAATTTGGGACATGTGCTCTGATACCATGTCAGGCCAAGATGGTAATTCCAGAATGTATTGTTAGTTTCTGTCAAATGTGTTCTACCCATGAAATTTGGTGGAGAGGCTAGAATACATGAGATCTCCAAAACCCATAAATCATTTTTAGAAATTCCACCTAGAGATGAATTAATTAGATTATTAACCAATTTTTAAATGTTTCCTAAGTCTAGACTCTAAACTCAGGAAAACTGGTTTATCAATCAGAATCAATTAAGTCAAGGTGAGAAATCTCCAGAAATTCACATGGATCGATTTAGAAATGATTTGAGCCATTTAAGATTTAACCTTGGCCATTGGAGTCCCAATAGGAAGATATAAGAAGGGATCGATGGGCACATGGAGAACACACACCAACAGTTCGATTTGCTTGGCAGATCGATTTCTAGAGAGCAGAAACAGTTGCTGGAGAGCAAGAGATTGAAGCAGAGATAGTGAGGGGCAGAGATAGTGGTACGGAGGAAGTTTTCCAGATCTAGAGAGGCAACAACAAGGAGGCCGAGTTATTCCCAATGAGGCAGTAGTGCAAAGTATTGCACAGTTGCTTCAGAAAAGCAATTCGATTTGGCTAGACGAAAAATCAATTCAGCGTCCAAAGGCTAGGAAAGCCTTCTAGAGGATCGAAGAATTAGTTTCCTCAGCAAAGACAGGCATAACAACTTGATCAGAGGCAATTCCGGGTTTAGACGTCCAAGGGTTTGCACAAGCACTGCGTAGAGGGTCTAGGAGGACGAATTTTCTGAGGGAAGTTGTGCTGGAGTTGCTTGTGGTAGAAGGATAATTCCCTTAGATAATTTGGGCCCATATTTTCTTGCTTTATGGATTGCCATTTGGGCATCCATAGATTGTACTCAGAATTTCACTGCTGCATAATAATAAAACCCTCACCTGCGACATCGATTTCCCCAAGTTGGGGTTTTTCGGGGACATTTGTGCAAAAAAACGATGTCATTTTTATTGTGTGCGCTAGTATTTCTCAGATTTTAGCGCTAGTTATTTTCTGCAGAATTTTTATTTTTGAAAGTTGCTATGTGTTTAATTCGATGTTGCCATAGCAATAAACTGAATAATTAATTTATCAGTTAGAAGAATTAATACCAGTTGTTGCAATAGGATTTCCATAAGATGAAATTTTCACATTTATTGGACTGCCAATCTGAATTTTATTAAACTGAACATGAATATAAATACATCAAAGTGACGTTTGGGGTTCCCTTTCCAAGGTCTCTTCAAATTACTCCATTTTATTATTTACATATTTACATATTCTGCCCCTAATCTCGTAGGATTAGGTGTCTAACAATTACAATAATTCAGCTCATCTTGATGCTGGAAATGCAAAAACATTTCAGCTTATCCCCCAGCAAAGTTTCTCACAAGCATAAAAAACCTAGGTTCATTTCATTTTCTAAAAAAGCTACATTGACCCAAATGAAGAACCACAAAATAAAAGGTTCCATTCTCTCGATGATTTCTTTTCTATCTTCTCATTCTTAATAATGACGTGATGTGTTCTTCCTTCCTTTTATAGAGTAAGAGGAGTTGGTTACAAGGAAGGTAAAACCCTAACCCTAGATTAGACCACAAATGGAGAATGAGTCCATAAGTGGAGCACTCAACATGTGACAAGTAGGTAGGCATATGCACACAAGTCCCAACTCATCTATACCACATTTTACTACACACCCTCAAGTGCTAACTCATCCACTTAACATATTTTTATGCAACATTACATATTTTATGCAACACTACATGTTTTCATGCAGCAAATTTGATTTCCTTGTCCAAGTGACAAAATAGATAAAAATTGGGCTATGAGGCATAGTGGCCCCCGTGAGACACTTTTCCAGTGATACTTATAGGGATCTCGGTTTGCCCTATGGTATTAATGGAACAAAGGCAAAAATATATCAAAATAGAGGAGGCTGCACAAAAAAGTCAAAGTAAGAAACAAAAACTTCAATTCGATGCAAGTACAACCTCTAGATTTTGTGGCCACACCTCATCTCCTCTTGGTACTTCTAGAACCTCTGAATCTAGAAGAGCAAACATAGATTTCCTGAATGTTGGTGAGAGGAATGATGCGGAGGCAAACGTGGTTCAATTTCTTAGTGCTTGTGGTATACCATTCAATATCCTTTACTCTCTTTACTGGTATGATTTGGTTAAGGCCATCAACGAAGTCCCAAAAGGATACAAGAGTGCCAACGATGAGAAAGCTAAAACTTTGTTATTAGAGAGAGAGAAAGCAAAGATTCACTGAGCTTTGACACGGTTTATAAATGAGTGGGCAGATTGCAGGATATCCATGATATCAGATGGTTGGAAAAATGCTAGAAACCAACATTTGGTAAATATTCTTGGTGTTTCTACTAGCGGTGCAATGTTTCTTGCAAGTCATGACGACCCCTCCATCACCGCATCTTCTCAAAACATTGCAGATCTCATATTGAAAACAATTAATGATGTTGGTTCTAATAATGTGGTTCAAGTGGTCACTAATAATGCAACAAATTGTAAGGGAGCAGGAAAAATCATTGACTGGACTGGACTTGAGTGCTTGGTGCGGACATTGAACCTATTGATGCATGCCATTGTGAAGCATAAAGAATGAAAATGGATTCAACTATACAAGAGAGGGAAGCAACTCATTTAATATGTCACAGGGCATACAATGGTCAACAGTTCACTACTTTTTTTGTCATAGTCTGTAGAGGATAGATTGGAGTCTACGACTTTAGCATTATGAATGTAAACTTTTCAGTCTTCCTAATTCAATGTGTAGTTGGTGGTGGCCAGGTGGCCTATTTTGTAAACATCACTATTTGGTCACGTTGAGAGTTGCTAACTTGCTAGATAATTTATTTGGAATGTTTTAACTTCTAATGGTCCACTTTCTGTTATATGCTTAAAATTTGATATTTTCTACCTTCTAGTATCTGTGATATGCTTAAAAATTTGATTTCTGTTTGTAATTACTAGAATCTAGATGGTTGATGCTCGAATAATTAGTCATTGATGTACTATGGATGCCATATCTATTTTGATTTATGTATGAATATGCATGTTTTCATATCTTGTACAACTAATTTAGTATTTTGGATGTTTTTTTGGAATATAAATGCAAAATTATATATATAGATTTTTGAAAAATCATGCTTTTGATGCTTCGTTTCCAAAAAAACATCACCAACAACTCAACAATCTTGGAGTACCAAGCTCGTGGTGCATTAATTAGCCCTTCAAAGGCCTTCATCAATTTGCAAATATGGGTATCCTTCCCATGCATCTCTGACAACTAAAGCAAAAGCCTCAACAGGGTCAACTGCTGCTTTTTGAGGGAATCATCAGGCATTTGGAGCAATAGTCCCGTCAAGGTCAACTTCGCTCTTTCTAAGAAATTCCTTCGAAAATAAACGTGTCTTGGTACTCTTTGAAAATCCCATTGGTTGCAAGCTTGGAGTCAATCATTGGTTCCACAATAGTTTTCAAAATTGTCTCTTAGACATGATACTCCTCCATCATAGCATCACACAATGCTTGCTCTACATATGCTTCCTAAGGATTGGAAGGCTTTCAACTACCCATTATCATGCATTTGAATTTCAATCCTTAATGTATTAACAGGTCCTCTAGCCAAACTTCAAGGATGGTCTTGGCTATAGTGTTGATCGTTGGACTCATCTATACATTGCAATTCTGTGATGGTTGAGAAAGAAAGAAGCTTCTTCTTTATTTTGGGTACAAATAAAACATCATCTGAAGGCATATGGAGAAATATGTGCTCAATTCCAGTTGCTAGATATGTGACAATATCACGCAACTCCACTTCCATGTTGGCATATTGTTCTCAAAATCTGTTGAAGATCTTCTGGTTTAAGATCACATGCCCTGATGGTTTGTTGTGCACATAACACCCAACATGGAAAATGGTGTTGGTTAAAAGACAAGAAACCATAGAGAAGGCAGTCTCAATCTGAGATGCTAGCTCATCCACTATAGCAACAATCTCTACACTCCCTGCAAATTGCTCCTGGTGTTGCTTACTCTTACCTTTCTTCTTCTCTGGACAATGCATAGTACCTCTTCTAGTGGCTCCTAAAATAAGTCCCATGACTGGGATTCTTCTTACCATGCGTAGAAGCAACATGACTGTTTCTCCTTATCCATCTCGAGCATATCAACCTCTTCCATCGCTGCTGTGAACAAAAGTATCACACAAACAACCGTCACATGTCTGCATCGCCCCTTTGGGCATAACAACATACTCCAATCACTGGAGCCTCCAGGGCATCACACCCACATCTCAGAGGTCCAAATCAGTCCCTTGGGCATAACAGCATGCTCCAATCATTGGAGCATCTATAGCATCACACCGACAAGTTACGGCCTATCACAGGACCAAATTATCCAATCACCCATCTCAGGCATACCAATACACTCTAAGCATTGGGGCATCCTTGGTTTCACGCTCACTGAAATCCTCTATTCTTAGTTCCTTCTTAGACAGTTGAATTTTCCATGTAATTGGTGCAAAATTTCAGGTACAAACCACTCCAGTCTTGGGGTATCTTGGACATCACACTCACCAACCTCGCATAGGCCCTCAGTGCCAATCGTTGGAGCTTTCTTGGGCATCCCTCTAGCTGAAATCTTCCATTCTCAGCTCCTTCTCATAGGTAGATGACTTCTCCATGTAATGGCTAGAAAACTCTAGCAAAGCCACTTTCCTACCATGTTGAAATACATGCTCTAATCACTGGAGCACGTAGGGCATCACACCCACAACATATCACAGGTCTAAATTGGCCCTTTTGAGCATAATAACATACTCCAATCACTGAAGCATCTACAACATCACACCCACAACCTATCATAGGTCCAAATCGCACAAATCAACCATCTGAGGCATACCGACATGCTACAGTCAGTGAGGCACCCTGGGCTTCACACCCACCAAAATCCTTGTTATTAGTTCCTTCTCACACTGTTGAATTTTCCATGTAATGGATTGAAAATTTCAGGTACAAACGAGTCCAATCGTTGGAGTATCATGGGCATTACACCTGCGAAGCTCTCTCAAGGAATTGTGTCTATCTTAGGTTGGATCAGCTCCAATCATTGGAGCTTTCATAGGCATCACACCCACATAGATCTTACGTTCTCAGCACCCTCTCACAGGTAGCTGACTTCTCCATGTAATGGTCAGAAACTTCAGCAAAGCCACTATGCTACAATGGTGAATTTCGGGTGCCCTACAAACATGAGAAAATTCATCCCTAAAATAATGCTCTATGTACAACATAGATGTTTTCAGTACTAGGGCACAATCTGATTTTTGCTCTAACAGTTACAAAAGTGCAGGTTTTCCCTTCACAAATTTGTTAGTGTAACCTACAAGCACGTGACACCAGAGCAAGTGTTGGATCATTTCGGCTGCCACTAGAGCAAGATCTAACCCAAGAATGAGATCCAGAAATAACATTAGCAATCAATGCAAGTACCCTAAGCTTGCTAAAGCAGCTTATCATTCAACCCAATTGTTCATTACATCAACATAATAAATCAGCAATAAATGCATCCGAAAATAAAATCTGCAATACAGTTTGGGACAATAAACACATCAATTTTGATGTCACACATCTATTTCTGTCATATAGAAGATGATTATATGACAACAATTCAGTTCATCCCAAGATGAAAGTACAAGATTCTTTTAGCTTATACCAAGTAAGGCTTTTCACAAGCATACCAAACCCTAGCTACATCATAACATGCTGATTGCTATAAAACCCTAATTTTACTTTGTTCTCCAGAGGCTACATCAACCCAAATGAAAGATCACACAACAGGAGGTTACATTCTCTCTATGCTTTCTCTTCTATCTTGTTATTATCAATGAAGTGATGTGCCCCTGCTAATATCATCACATCAGAATAACAATGCAATTGTTTTTCCAAACTTTTCAGTATTTCAAAGAGACCATTATTCTTAGGAGTTAGTTACCATTTTGGTATTTTGACTTTGTCACAACAATTCAGCAACAATTCAACTCATCCCAAGATGAAAATGTAAAATTGTTTCAACCAACCTCAGCTGCAACACCACATGCTAAGCACTGGCAAAACCTAGCTTCACTGCATTCTTCAAAAGCTAAATCAACCCAAATGAAGAATCACACAATAAGAGGTTACATTCTCTTTATGCTTCTTTCATGTATCTTGTTATTAATAATGTATGGATATATCCCTATTTTCTTTTATAGAGAGAGTGAGTTTAAGGAAAAACCCTAAAGCTAACCTTTTTGATTTATTGTCTGCTCTCTTTGCATGAAATCTTATGCATGTTCCTCAATCCATGATAAATTGCCTCTATGGCATCCGTGCTGTTTGTTTCGTTTTGGTAAAGAGATGATTTTCACTAGGTAATATCGTAAGTTTCAGATTATCTTGTAGATTGATCCATTGAATGTCATGATTTATGATTCTATAAATAATTGTTCATGTTCAGGATTCAGTGGACAGATGTATCTTTGGGGGGTATTTCGAAGTGGGATTGCTGCAGCTGATCCGCATGCATCATTTCCAGATTGCAATTATGTTGGCAGTAAGGTTCCTCAGATTGGTCTAAGTTCACATCTGGCAGAAAATAGTAATATGTTACCTAGGCGACAGATGTGCACGGATAACAGTGGTTGTAGTGAAGGGGAAGAAGATATGGATGTTGATATGGAAGGGGGAAGAGAAATTGGGATGGCAGAAAGAGCAGCACCGAGACCAATGTCTCAACTAGCTCATGTGATCATGAAAAATGCTTCTCAGCCATCTCTTCCATCAAGTTCAAAACCTATCCTGAGTCACTGTGAGAATTCCAAGTTAGTGTCTCCTCCAGGGTCTGAGCTACCACCTGGTTTTGATCATTCACCAGGTATTTCCAGGAATATTGCTGGAAAGTCTACTGAGGCCATGCATGAGAACAGCAGCATCTTTCGGCTCCATAAAAAAATGGAGGAAAGGGAATTAGCACCTGGATTTAGGTTGCCCGAGGGAAAAGAGTTGCCAAATAAAAATTTGTTACCCGGATCTTTTTCACAAGGTTGGAACTGTATGCCTAGTACTGGACTGGAGTCGATGGCGTTTCCACCTGGTTTACGGCCTGCCCCTGTTAAGTTTCTGCCACCTTATAGAAATTTTCAACCTGTTTTTGGCCCTGCCACTAGGAATCCTCCTCATCTAGCTTTAAATCATCCACCTTCTACTCAGCATGCTACTTTGAATACTGCACCGTCTTCTTTAGAATGCCCACCTGGTTTTAAGACTACTTGTACTCAGCATGCTACTTGGAAGTCTGCCCCGTCTTCAATTGAATGCCCACCAGGTTTTAAGGCTACTTCTACTGAGCATGCTACTTCAAAGTCTGCCCCATCTTCTTTAGAATGCCCACCTGGCTTTAAGGCTACATTTTCAAATCAAATCCCGTTCTCTTCAGATCATCTGCCTGGTATTAAGCCCGCTTCTGTAAGGCCTCACCCTACTTTGTCGGATTGCCGACCTGGTTTTCAGCACTCTTCAAAACATCCCCTGTCCTCTTCAGAATGCCCACCTGGTTTTGAGCCAGCAACTGTAATGCCTCCACGAACTCCTTCAGAACACCCAGCTGGTGTTGAGCATGCTTATAGGAATTTCTCGTTTTCTTCCTCAGGCCATCACCTTGCTGCTGAGTCTGATTCTACGACACCTCCTGTGTCTTATTCAGAATACCCACCTGGATTTGAACCTGCTTCTGGGAATCATTCCCTGTTTTCTTCATTTCGTCTGCATGGTAGTGAGCCTACTGCCAGGAAGCCTCTAATGTCTTCTATACAATGTCCACCTGGTTTTCAACCTACTTCTGGGAATCGTTCACTGCCTCCTTCAGATTGTTCACCCGGTTTTGAGCTTGCTGCTGATAAATCTTTGCTGCCCTCTTCAGTTCATCCAATCAAACATCTGGCATCTGACAAGCCTCAGGTAATGATCTATAATTTTGTGGGTCTACAATTTTAATTGAATTGCTTGGATAAATTAAAAGGAAATTCCAAGGTGTGTATTCTCAGGCAAAGTGAAATGATGAATTCTTTTATAATTTAATGTAGGATTTGGTGGTGAATGACAAACTTGATCCTCAACCTGAAGTTCAGTATGAAATACAGCCAAGCAGGCAACATTTAACGTATTTGTCATCAAAGGAAAATGACAGCAGAAGTCATATTAAAGCAGAACAGGCTTATGAGAGAAGAGAGTTCAAAGGTTCTCTTCCTGTCGCATCTATCCATTGTCCTCTTTCATATTCAGACCACCCACCTACTGTTGAGTCTGTTGCTATGAAGCATCCCCCGTCTATTTCAGAATACCCACCTGGTTGTGAGCCCGCTTATAGGAAACATTCCCTGTCCTCTTTGGATCGCCCACCTGGAAGTGAGCCTGTTGCGGAGAAGCGTCCTCTATCTTCTGCTAATTGCTCACCCAGTTTTGAGACTGCTTCTAGGAATCGTTCATTCTACTCTTCAGAATGTCTACCCAGTTCTGAATTTGCTGCTGAGAATTCTCTGCTGCCCTCTTCAGTTCATCCACACAAACATGTGGTGTCTGTACCGTTCCAGGTAATGATGATTAATTTTTCATGTTTACAATTTTAACTGAATTGCTTGGATGCATTAAAGGAATTTTAACATGTGTATTCTCAGAAAAAATTGAAATGATGTACAATATATTATAATTTGATGTAGGATTCGGTGCTGAAGGAGAAGGTTGGCCTTCAACCTGAAGTTCAGCATGAAATACAGCCAAGCAGGCAACATTCAGCTTATTTGTCATCAAACAAAAATGACAGAAGAAGTCATAATAAAGCAGACCATGCTTATGAGTCTGTTGCTATGAAGCCTCCCCTGTCTATTTCAGAATACCCACCTGGTTGTGAGCCTGATTTTGGGAATCATTCCCTGCCCTCCTCAGATCACCCACCTGGTAGTGAGCCTGCTGCTGAGAAGTATCCTCTGTCTGCTACACATTGCTCACCTAGTTTTAAGTCTGCTTCTGGGAATTGTTCTCTCTCTTCTTCAGATTGTCCACCCAGTTTTAAGCTTACTGCTGAGAACTCTCTGCTGTCCTCATCAGTTCGTGCACCTGAACAGGTCCAGGTAATGATGATTAATTTTGTAGGTGTACAATTTTCACTGAATTGCTTGGGAACCTTAAAATGAATTTTCAAGTTATGCATTCTCAAAAAACATAAAATGATGTAGAATATGTTATACTTGATGTAGGATTTGGTGATGAAGGATAAACTTAACCCTCCACTTGAAATTCAGTATGAAGTACAGCCAAACAGGCATTGCTCAGCTTATTTGCCATCAAGAGAAGATGACAGTTGTGGAAGTCATACTAAAGCAGACCATGCTCATGAGAGCAGAGAGTTCAAATGCTCTTATTCTTTTGCGTCTATGCATTGCCCCCCTTCATCTTCAGACCATCCAACTGCTGCTGAGCCTGTTGCAATGAAGCCTCCCCTGTCTAATTCAGAATACCCTTCGGGTTTGGAGCCTTCTTTTGGGAAACATTCCTTGCCCTTTTCAGATTGTCTAACTGGTAGTGAGCATACTGCTGAGAAACGTTCTCTGTTTTCTAAACAAATCTCTGCTGGTTCTGAGCATGCTTCTGGGATTGGTTCACTCTCCTCATCAGATCATCCACCCAGTTTTGAGCTTGGTGCTGAGAAATCTCAGCGGCCCTCTTCAGTTCATTCAGTCAAACGTCTGGTATCCGATCACCTCCAGGTAATGATGATTAATTTTGTAGGTTCAGAATTGAACTGAATTGTTCAGGCATGTAAAGGAATTTTAGGGTATGCATTCTCAGGAAAAGTGAAATGATGTAGAATATAATTGAACTTAGGATACTATGATGCAGGATAAAAGTGACCTTGAACGTGAAGTACAAAATGAAATACGGACAAGCAAACAACGTTCAGCTTATTTTTCAGCAAGAGAAAATGACAGCAAAAGTCATCTTAAAACAGACCATGCTTATGGGAGCAGGAAATTCAATCGATCTTGTTCTTTTGCACCTATTAATCATCCTTTTTCATTTTCAGACCACCCACCTTCTGTTGAGACTGTTACAATGAAACCTTCCCAGTGTGATTCAGAATACCCACCCATTTCTGGGAATCACTCACTCTCCTCTGCAGATTCTCCACCCAGTGTTGAGCTTGCTGCTGAGAAATCTCTGCGGACGTCTTCAGTCCGTCCACTCAAACATCTGGTAATGATGATTAATTTCGTAGGTTACAATTCAATTTTAACTGAATTGCTTGGTTATGTTTAAAGGAATTCTAAGAATGTGTTATCAGAAAACTGAAATTTAGAATATAATTTTATGTGGGATTTGGTTATGTAGGACCAACTTGAATTTCAAAAAGAAATAGAGAAAAGCAGGCAACACTCACCTTATTTGTCATCAACAAAGGATAGCATCAGAAGTCATCTTAAAAGAGACCATGCTTATAGAAGCAGTAGAAGTGGTGAGTTCAAACGCTCTCGTTCTCTTGTATCCATGAACACAGATGTACACAGGACTAGAAATTCACCCTGGATGTGCAAGAGCAAAAGTTTCAAAGAAGAGCTTTACAATTATAGTAGTAGGAGGAGAAAGGAAGATAGGAGAGAATGGGATACTTGCAGTTATATAGAAAAGGGAGACGACAGAGAAGTGGATAAAAGCAGCAAGAGAGAAAAGGAAATTAGGAGAAAGAGGGATAGAAGCAGTAGTAGAGAAATGGGAGATGCCAGGAAAAAGGGTAGAAGCAATAATAGAGAAATTGAAAGTAAAAGAGACAGGGGTAGCAGCTGTAGCAAAGAAAGGGAAGACATGACAGAGAAGGGTAAAAACAGTAGTTGGGAAAAACAAGATATGAGGAAGGTGGACAAGGAATATGCACAAAGAGAAAATGGAGCAAGGGATAGTGAACATTATAGCCATCGTAGCAGGTATTCAGGAACCATGAGGCACAAGGAGCATGAAAAACATTCTAGCAGTTTCTCCTGTGGCAATTCACATTCAGAATCAACTACACAGTCCTCACCTTCAAGAGAAAATGGAAAGAAAGAGGCTACAGGGAATCTATTGTCTTGTCAACAGGTTAAGTTACCCAATTTGGATTCCTCTATTGTACATTCTAGGTACAAAAGGCCAACAGCAGATAAAGATTCTGAAAGTGGAGAAAATGATATCACTGACACTGTTTATAAAGCAAAGGCCCCAGTGAATGATTATCATGATAGATCATGCAATGGGGAAATTTATTCTGCACAATTGATGAACTCTGAGACTTGCTCACTGGAAGTTAAAAAGAAAGTTTCTAAGATTAAATCGAATGAAATTGCAGCAGATGATGATCATGCTTCTTTGCAGGATTTAAATAAATTAACTGCCTGCAATCTCAAATTTTCAGATGAGAACTGTTGTGGTGAAACAACTTGTCCAGTACCTATACAGGCCAATATATCTACACACCCCAATATTTCAGATCCTATGAATTCAAGGAATGATAATGTGTCAAACTTTCGACAAGGAGAACATGCGATTCCAGAAGTGAGAAACTGGTGCAATGGTTCAAGCTCAATGCTGGCTAGTGCCAATTCACTAAAATGCCTTCCATTATTTCCCTGCGAGGATGGTGATTGTGGACAGGGTGAGTCCAGTGCAAATGACTGGGACTTCAACCTTGAACAAGGGCATGGGCAATGGACTTCAACTAGAGAGACATTGTCACTACTTGAGCAATCTTCATTGCAAAGGCCCTATAATTTTATGCTTGATGATGGTGCTAGTACTTCCAGGTCTATGTCAATTTATGATGATTCTATGGAGGGAGTTTCTACTGTTTTGAGTCTTTCAATTCCGCAGTATAGAAAACAAGGAAATACTTGGGTGAAAGTTACAGAAGATATTGAACAATCGGATGAAAATGATGCAGTTGTGAAACTTAAACTCTCACTGTTTTCCTGAGACTGAGGCAAAGGTGTATGCAGTATGTACATTACATGGAATGAAATTTGTTAATACATTTACTGTTATTTTTGGTCATAACATTATGGACTTGGATGAATTGTACGTTAGATAATCTTGTATCATTTTAAAGGTTCTTCAATTAGAGCTGAATCAACTGGTTAGCCTGGCTATTGTGGAAGCCATGGCATGACATATTGGTTTTATGTTTTTTAAATCTTAGCAATGAGCACTTCTTGCATACACAGTTACATGTCTGATGCTGTGTTCGAAAACAAGTTGTGTTCAACAATAGTATTGTAATTTGCGAGTGGGGAGCATTTACATTTTTTGTGATGTGACAGAAGCCATGTCTATTTAATTTCATTAGATGCTGTATTTTCCCTTTCAATTTCATTATAGTCAGGTACATGGATCTGGTAGTTAGTGCACAACAGTGAAGGCTTACATGGATATTAAGCCTTTTGCATGAGCATGGTGAATTCTGATGTTCTCTGAAGCAAAACTGTTCCAGGGAACTTGGAACTCACTTCAATGAATTTGAGCACACAATGTCAATTTTAACTTCTCTGGAAGGCCTCACTGCAGAACAGTTCAGTTGAATGTTTTTGAAGATCACCGATTTAATATAAAAGCTATTGTAAATTTGATGTTCTCTTTCCGGTCAATGATGGAACCTTTCTATGTTACAACGGAATAGTAATAGCTGGTTTACGAATTAAAATGGCTGTCTTCTGTTTGCAGAGGTAAGAATAGATGGAAGGCGATTGAACAAGAATCGTTGCGAAAGGCTACAATATATCTGGCCTGTTGTACCAAAAGCAAACCTTATATTTGTGCAATGATCTGCCAATACATGCTAGTTTATACTACATGCACTTGGAATAATTGGAACAATAACGGCTTACCCTGTTTATACAACATGCACTTGTCGTTGCCAACCAGTCAGGAACTTGAACAGAGAAGGAAAAATTTTCATTGGTGCAATTTGCTTTGTTTATTACTTCTTGGAAGTGGTTACTAATTGTATTCTTTTAGAAGTCTCTTGGGATTTTTTTGTCTTTGAATGTCTACGGTTCACAATTTAGGCACTTTGAACTTGTCACTGCCTTACTCCTTTTCACTTTGATGAGACCCTTCCTGCCAGGATTTTCACCTGGGTCGTTTTTATGACGAGCACTCCAACTTACGTCTAGGCCACAGTCCGATGAATTTTCTTTCATAAATCAATACCTCAACAGTCTGTTAGGGTGAAATTTGTTGATCACATACCACAAGTGAAGTGCATTTACAACCGGTTTGATATTAGGTGACTATGATAATACAGAGCCTTGTAGGCGTATCCATTTGACAGGCTGCATGGTATACAATATGAAGAATGGACTTAGGGCATACAGTAGTTCTGAACAACTTTTAGTTAATGTACTCCAAGGAAGAGCCATAAGTTGAATATGAGACTGCTGAATTTATAATAGATCATCTTATGGGTCCCTATCTTTAGTAACTTCCACCCAAGTATTTTCTGCCTTTTTGATATTAAGACATTAAAAGACTAATAATGAATCATCACTGATTGACTGGACTAAGTGGTAAACTGTTTTTTTTTGATAATCATCAGTAATTATCTTGCACTCGAATATTTGCACCATTGTTAAGCATAAATGCACAGGGTGCCTTGGCAATAAGTTCACTCCAATAGGGAGAGTGTCTCTCTATTCAGAATCCATTGCCCAAACCTAGTTCAGGATTGCAAGTCTTAGTCATTTACAGCTGTTTCACTGGATTAATGATCTCTATTCTCAACTGGAGCCTGGAAACAATGAGTGGCATTTAAATGAATTGGTACTAGCCAACCTTGAACTCGAAACAGTGCATCATTTTCTCTCTTCTAACATCTCCTTGTCCTAAGTAAACCATACTCAGTTCTTGAATACATTAGATCCAAATTATTCGGACTGCCTTGTTTCTCGACAAGTTTCTTCACCACAAGACTTCTGATCTGAATACTTGAGAAAGCAGTTGAAAAAGCAGTTAAATTTATTTTAACCCCAAAGGAGTATGCTCATCATCTAAGGAATTTTAATTTGATTTAGTGTTTCTTCTTTTTTTTAATTAGACTTCTAGCTAGCGACTCTTGGATTTGTGGAGAGTATTTTTCTCTATTGCAAAATCTATCATGCTCATCATTCACTGGGGCTTTTGATACCTTGTGATATCATTTTCTCCACTTTAGATTTTTTTTTTTTTTTTTTTTTTAATGATGATCTGTACCTAGAATTCTACAACAGGGGAAACCTGAGTTTGGAATAATTACCTGTCGATGAGACAAAAATTTCCTCTGGAATGTGAGGACTGCCATTCTAAATAAGTCAGTAGGGAGTTATGATCTGTTGTTGATTTTAAATATAAATTTAGGAAAATTATGGTTCATTGATCACCCATGGTTTATTAATCATCTCTCTTTTTTCAATTCCTGATCCCTTTGTTTATTTTATATTTTAAAATAATCAATTTCATATTCCTAATTTGTAATTCCTTTATCTATCTTTTTTTTTAATAATCAGCTTTATATTCCTATATCTATTTTTTATTTTAAAATAATCAATATCATATTTTTACTATATATTTTTTATATTTTAAAATAATGAACTTCATTTTATAATTTTTTAAAATTAATTAATATTCCTATTTCTATTCTAATTCTTTGTCTATTTTATTTTAAAATAATTCAACTTTATTTTCCTATATTCGATTTATTTTATTTTTTGTTCTGTTTTTTATTTAAAATAATCAACTTTATATTCCTATATCGATTTTTTTTAATGTAAATATCAATTTCATATTTTTATATCTATTTATTTATTTTTAAAATTATTACTTTCATATCCTATAACTAGAACTGAAAATAGTTTTTTTTAAATCTAATCAACTTATATATTTTTAAAAATATAAAATATTCCTTTTATAAATCAAATCAATGCACATACTTTTCCTCGTAAATATATTCAACGTATATATTTTTAACTCGCTAATTAGCACTAAAACAAAATTCCACGTATATATTTAATTATTTTTTGTCCTTCTATATCAAAATGAATGTAAATACAAAATTAAATATACATGTAATATATGCTAATTATAAATATATTTTTAACTCACTAATTAGCACTAAAACAAAATTCCACGTATATATAATTATTTTTTTTGTCCTTTTTATATCAAAATGAATGGAAATACAAAATTAAATATACATATAATATATGCTAATTATAAAATTGATGTAAATATAAA